>JASDQU010106883.1:62661-78995 GCA_032191745.1 Picea mariana | reverse complement strand
CATTTGGTTTTGTTTTAAAATACTATAATAAATTTTAATATAATTTAATTTTAATTTTAGTTTATTGTTATTTAGTTGTATAATAAAATATTAATATCATTGCATTATATATAATAATAAAGTGCTTACATTTTTGGGATTGACTGTGCATAGGAGGAGAAAACATTAATATCATTGCATTATATATAATAATAAAGTGTTTGCATTTTTGGGATTGATTGTGAATAGGAGGAGAGGGACGAGATGATGGAAGAAGAATATTAGGGAATATTAAAATATTTACACAAAGTGTGGAGAAGAGAAGATTATCAAAATTTGGAAGTGATCAATAAAACATTAATATCATTGCATTATATATAATAATAAAGTGTTTACATTTTTGGGATTTATCATGCATGGGAGGAGAGGAAGGAAATGATGGAAGAAGAATATTAGGGAATATTAAAATATTTACACAAAATGTGGAGAAAAAAAGATTATCAAAATTTGGAAGTAATTTAGAGGTGGTAAATAGATCTTTAGTCAAGCAAGTTAAATTTAATAAGTGATAGAAAAATATATAATAGTAAAGTGTTTATATGTTTCAATGGATAGGCATATGAGGAGAGGGAGGAAATGATGGAAGAAAGATATTAGGGAATAGAAAAATATTTACATTACAATATGTGGAGAACAAAAATTGGACTTTGGAGAATGAATCTAAAGGTCACATAATTGTATTAATACATTTATTATATTGATGTATAGTATAATTAACACTTTATCTTTACTCAACAATATGAAATTACATTTAGAAAGTGAAAATAACAAATAAACCATGAATTTTATTAATATGTTGATATTTATATTAAATTATAGTTTGATCAACATTTTTTAAAATAAAATTTTACATTATCAAAATATCATAAATTTTCTCTAATAAATTAAATTGTATATATTTTTAATCATTTCCATTATATTAATAATTATCATGGTAGATCCAACTTAAACTTAAACTTAGATCCAATTTAAACTTTGATCTATAAACACATAAAGATCAAATTTTTTATGTCAAATACATATATGTATTTAATTATTTAATTTAATTTTATTTGTAGTTGTCACAAAATGTGACAACATCTTCCCATACTCTAATTACGAAGAAAAAATTACTTACTACATCAATTATAAATATATAAGTATATAAGAATTATTAAATTCCTATTATCTACATTTAGTATATTATAACAATTATAAATACATGGTTAATCTAATTATACCTTTTATTGCTAAAATTTAGTTCAATTTAGTAATCCTATTGAAGTTATAGTTTGGAGTATAACAGCAGTAATTAAAACAACATTGCGTCACTTGAAGTGTTCAGTATATCGACATGTTTGGCAGATACCGAAATCCTTTCGTGGACCTATCTGCATGTAAAAAAAAATCCTTTCGTGGGCCTAGCTTACGGTCTTCTCATAAGACTTCATAGGATTTGTGGGGTTCTCAAATATACTTTTATTTATTTTAATTTTTTAATTAAATTGAAATATATTTTATATTTATCTGATCGAAAAGTGAAAATGATGAAGGTAAGGTGGTTATTATATTTGTATATTAAATATAAATGTGTACATAAAATATTACAATAAATATAAACATTAACATAAAATTATGTAAACATTAATTATGATGATGATTAATTTTCATTGAAGCTTAATTAGTTTATTTTAAGAGGGTAATGGTTTACTAGCAATTATTTAGAATTTTTATTCTATGCTGAAAATTATTATGAGAAACTTTCCAAGATCACCATAGTTTTGTTGAGCTAAAAGGTTTGGAAAAGTGTTTTTCATATTCAACCTTCTTAGTGGCAAAGCTGACACATTCTTTCATCCCATGGAATTTTAGGATTGGACCAACACCTAGTTTCACTATGGAGCTTGCCAGAATTTGTTCTTATCTTAGCAATGCTTATTTTTATTTTTACACTTGTCAAAACAAAGAGATAATTTTGATCTTCTAGAGTAGGACCGATAACATCCTTATAATACCTTAATTTTCTTTTTTCCTCTAACTCTATCACACTACAATTTCTCAAATTTTGATTTCATGATATATTTATTAATATCCTTAAATTTTGTAAAATGGTGTCTTCCATGCTTTCCCAATAGCTTAGCCAAAACTGGGAATCTTTATGCCATCCTCACTTGAGTCCATGGTGGTTACCACTGGATTTTGAAGCACTTTTAGGAAGCCTCTTGTCTTCCATGTTGTTTAAATTGTTTTTATACATTAGGTATCTAGTGTTGGAAACATGCCAACGAATTTCCTCATGCAGTCACATGCACATGCATGCAACTATGTTAATGTGCATGCATGCAATCTATTTATGAAATTCTCGTGTAACTATGTGATCTATTCATGATCGGTTTGTATAACCTAGTGACAGATGGTCTATATGTGAGCATACCCATAGAGGTGGAGCAACGTGAGTGCAAGTATGTGCAAGGAGAAGAGAGAAAAGTGTGTAAGGAGATGATGATTGTATTCCTATGAAGACTATTATAATTCTCCCATGAATAATAAAAATATTGATAATAATTTCCTGTGGTTTTTTCCTTCATTGGGTTTCCACATAAATCACTTTTTCAAGTGTATGATTGATGTGCTTGGTTTAATGTGTGTTTGTTCTTGCTTATTTTATGCTCTATTATATGCTATGTTTTTCTTCCATTGTCTAACAAGTGGTATCAAATCTTAGAGTTGAAGGATAAAAGAGAGAAGGAGAAAAGAATCTAGTCATTAGATCGAAGATTCGAGTCGAGTCGAGTCGAGTGAAGTGGACAGTTGTTTCTACTAATGGCGAAAGTGAAAAGTTCCTAGTTTGAGGTGGAAAAGTTCAGTGGTAAGAATAGCTTTGCGCTATGGAAGCTCAAGATGTGAGATATGCTTTTGCAACAAGGATTGCAAAAGGCCTTGGTTGGAAATTCAAAGAAACCAGCAAGAATGACAGATGAGGACTGGCAAGATATGGATGCAAGAGCCCTCGGTACTATTCGTTTGTTCCTGGAAGATGAGGTGTTGTTTAACATCGTTGAAGAGATGACAACAACATGTTTGTGGACCAAACTAGAGAGTCTGTATATGATAAAGAACTTGTCAAACATAATCTTCTTGAAGAGGCAGTTTCACAGCTTGTGTATGAAAGAAGGTACAAAAATTGTTGATCACTTGAATGTTTTCAATACTTTGATTTGTCAATTAACTAATATCGAAGTACAGTTAGAAGATGAGGAAAAGGAAATTACACTGTTGTGTTTGTTGCCTGAGTCTTGGGACCATCTGGTCACAACTGTGTAGTTTAACACAACATATGCCATTAATTATGACATTGTTGTGGGATCTTTGTTGTCTGAGGAGATAAGGAAAATATATGGTAAAGAAACCTCAACAACAAAAGAAATGGTGGTCAGAGGTCGATTTACAGAAAGAGGGAAAAGTCAGAAGGGTATGTCAAGGTCTAAGCCGAGAGGCAAGAAGAGTAACCAAAAATGTTGGTTATGTTGAAAATATGGGCATCTCAAGAAGGATTGTTGGAAAAGACAGAATGCATCCAAGGAGGACTCTAAAAAAGAATCAAAGGAAGATAATGTAGCAAAAACAAGTTCAAGTTCCAGTTCATGTATGGTCAATGAGGTATTGTCTACTTGTGATGTTTCACATCAACATCAGCATTGGTTGTTAGATTTTGGTGCATCCAGCCACATGTGTCTTCATAGAAAATGGTTCTGAATTTACCAATCTATTGATGATGGTGTTGTTTTTATGGGAAATAATGTTTCTTATAAAATTGTTGGAGTTAGTAGCGTCCAGATTAGAATGCATGATGGTTCTGTAAGAACATTAACATATGTAAGACATGTACTCGAACTTAGAAAGAACTTTATATATTTGGGAGTTCTAGATTTTGTTGGTTACAAGTGTATAACTCAAGGTGGAGTATTGAAGGTGTCCAAAGGCATCTTAGTATTCATTAAGGAAAATAGGATCGAGAACCTTTATCATCTTGAAGGAAGGACAGAGGTAAATCAAGAAGTGGTAGCATCTGAAGATGCAAGTGACTCTGTTCATTTATCACATCAGCGTTTGGGTCATATGAGCAAGAAAAGGATTAAGGTATTGATTAATCATAAGTCACTTCCAAGTTTGAAGTTTCTGCAAGTATTGTGTTTTTGGAAAACAATGTAGACAAAAGTTTAAAGCAGGAAGGCATATAATCAAAGGTATCCTTTATTAATTTCATTCATTTATTTGGTGACCATCCCCTACAGTTTCTCTTTGAGGATAGTCATATTTTGTGACATTTATAGATGATTACTCTAGGAAGGTTTGGGTCTATTTACTTAAAATAAAAGATGATGTATTTAATAATTTTAATAAATTCACATCTTTGGTTGAAAAGAGCACTTATAGGTCAATCAAGTGTTTAAGGACAGAAAATGGAGGTGAATTCACATCTGTGGAATTTGAGAACTATTGCAAGGAAGATGGGATCAAAAGACATAAGATCACGATTTATACTCCTCCATAGAATGGTTGATCCAGAATATATTTGCAGAATGAAATGAATACATATTATTATCAAAATATATTTAACAAAGAATAGCAGATATACAGTAAAACTAGTTTCTATTCAATAAGGAAATAAGTTGAAACTGTAAAATGCAGCGGAAACAAGCTTGCTAGAATGGTGGTGGCGTATCTCTGAGAAGAGATGTGACGGTTACGCTCATTCTCAAGAATATGATTAAAATGAGGCTCTGAAGGTATTTTTATAATAAATAGGAATGTCAAAAAACTTAGACATCCAAAAAACCTAACCCTAGGAGATGAAGTGTCAAAAGTCATGTGGGCCCCGTTTGGGTAAGTTAGTACATCAACTTTTTGGGGTCGTAACTTTTACATACGATATTCGTTTTAGGCGCACGGTAGCCCGTTGGAAACTTCTATCTAAGGACTACACATTTTTTTTTTATCTATCAAAGGTCATTTTGATTATTGTGAGCCCTAAAAAACAATGTTTAGGGCCTCAAAACGAACCTGCAAGTTAGGGACCTGAAAACTAGGGAAAAAACTGCCAAACTAGAAAAGTGACAAAATGAGCCAGTTGGAATAGGTGGGAGGCCATCAACATCCATATGGATCAATCCTCCCACCTTAGGAATAAATTTTCTCCAGTGTGTTGAGTTCCCTCATCAGATGAGGAAATTTCTGCTGAATTTGGCCTTGGGTGAGTCACTTGCCTTGGTGTAGGAGTTGCCATGCTTTGACAACTCGATAAAGCTGGATCCTTTGCTAGTGAGTGCCCTTGATTTGTTTTTCCAAAATCTGATCATTGGATGCATGTTGTATGCAGTCGGGGTTGATCTATGTTTTTTTCAGTTGTTTTGTTATCTCTGAGGTGTCCAATAATGGTGGGAAATATAGTCAAAGGATATCCATGTTCAACACTGGGTGTAAGCCAAGGAAAGGAGGAATGTTGAGATTGAAAGCATTATCACCTAAAACATTGGTGATGGTTTAAAGACCATAATAGAGTGGAAAAATATTCCGGTGGGGTCCTGTAAGGCGCTCTTTCTGCAAGTGCAACCAAAATTTTTCGCCCACCTTAAACTTATCTGGCACCTGATGTTGATCATGGCATTGCTTGAACTTGTCATTGGAATTATATAGGATATCTTGAACCTATTGGTGGATGTGTTGGATCCGCTCAATGAACCGGGTGGATTTTTCAACTTCAGTTGGAGTAGGAGATGAGTCGGCCGAGGCGACCGCAAGGGGTAGTACAACATCTATGGGACCCAATGGTTGGAATCCCAACCCCACCTAAAAGGGGTTGTGGTTGGTTGAGATATGAACGGCTTGGTTGTATCTATGTTGAACATAGGGGAGACTCTCATTCCATGTACAAGGGTGCTTGTAATTATATATGTGCAGGATATGCACGATCATTCAATTTACGACCTTGGTTTGGCCATTTGTCTAGGGGTGGAATGTCATGGATTTGGTGAGCTCGGTGTCCAGCAGTGACCAGAGGCTTGACTATAATGTGATAAGAACTCGATTGTCCCAATATGAAACAATGGTTTTTCGGATTCCAAAATGTACCTAGACTCGTTCAAAGAAAATCTTGGCAGTTGCCTCTGCTTTGATGCTCTTCTTGCAGGCGGCCAGAATCATCATCTTAGAAAAGCGATCCAGAACCACAAAAACACAGTCATTTCCCTACTTGGTGGATTGGAGGCCCAGCATGTAGTCCATTTAGATGGATTTTCATGTCCTTTTAGGAGTAGGAAGAGGGGTGTACAGGCCCTATTTATTAGTGGTCGGTTTGGCAATCGTGCAGGCAGTGTAAGACCTGATATAGTTTTTGACCTCCTATCGAAGTTTCGGCCAGTAGAAATGTTTCTGCAGCATTTCCATTGTCTTTTCAACGCCGAAGTGTCCTGCCACCCGACTATAGTTGGCTTCCCAAATCAGCTTCACTCACTCGCTTGATGGAATGCAGATATGGTCCAGACAACACAACAACCCATCCTGAAGATGGAAATTAGCGACAACTATGTTTGCGCCAACATTTGGTAGGTGGTGGAAAAGTATGGGTCTGACTCATAGAGTTGGGTCCATCCATAGGTCTCATGGCCGCAAGAGTCTAGCACCGTGGTGAGTGTCGCGACTGGCAATCTGTTGAGGCAATCATCGATGCAGTTGGTTCTTCTCATTTTATACTTGATGTTCAGGTGGAATTGTTGTAAGTATGTGGACCACTTCTGATGGTGGTCATTCTGCAATTTACCTTTTTCCTGCATGAACTACAATGGCTTATGTTCAGTGTGGATGAATGTCTCCTTCCCAAGAATGTAATGTCTCCACTGGTGGCAGTCTTGCACAATGGAGTACATTTATTTGTCGTAAGTAGGGTACTTACAGACAACATATGATAGTGTATCACTATGATAAGCCATGGGGTGGCCATGCTAAGTGAGAATGACGCCCACAACGTAGTCTAAATCATTTTTCTTGATCTTAAAGGGTTGTTGCAGTTTTGGTAGTGAAAGGGTTGGGGTTGAGCACAAGAGCTACTTCAAATGATCAAACGCTTGTTTTTGGGACTGTCCCCACACAAATTTCTCCTTACCACCACCCATGGTTACTTGCTTGAGGGCCCATGAAATATGGGAGAATCCCAACATGAACCTGCGGTAGAAATTGGCAAGGCCTAAGAAGCTTCAGAGTTCAATGAGTGTGGTTGGAGTTGGCCAGTCACAAATGACTTGGATTTTGGCTATATCCACATATACACCATGTTGATCAATGATGTATCCCAGATAATGAACCATGTACATGCCGAAGGAGAATTTTTCCAAGTTGGAGTAGAGTTGGTGTTGTCACAGGGTGTGCAGAACCTGTTGAATATGCTGCAAGTGTTCTGCCCAAGTCTTGTTGTAAATGAGGATTTCATCTAGATACACCACTACAAAAGTATTGGTGAATTGTTGTAGGATATTTTCCATCATCCTCATGAAAGTGGTTGAATAATTTTTCAAACCAAAGGGCGTGACCAACCATTTAAAAATACCTTCCTTTAACTTGAAGGTGGTATTTCATACATCTGTTAGTTCTATAGGACCTGGTGGTATCTAGAATTCAGATCAATTTTAATGAATTATTTGTCCCCCATGAGTTGATAAAGGAGGTCATCGATTCGAGGAATCGGGTACCAGTTTCTGACTGTGGTTTTATTCAGGTCCCGGTAATCAATGTAGAGTCACCAAGTTCCATCTTTCATCTATACCAGCATGATTTGGCTCCCGCAAGGTGATGAGCTAGGACGGATGTGCCCCTTGTGGAGAATTTCTTGGATCTGTCACTTGATATCCTCATTCTCTAACAGAGAGTAGTGGTATATTGGCCCATTGGGAAGTGGTGTGTTGGGGGTCAAATCGATGGGGTGTTTGACCTAACAGTGTAGAGGTACTGTGGTAGGGGAGGAGAATATATTTGAGTATTCTTCCATGAACTTATTCACTTTCTTATGTTATGTGGAGAGGTTGGTCACAGAGACCCTAGATGTGGTTGTGGTATTTCGCTCATTTTGAGAGAGTCTGAGAGATGGACTTTCTACATTGCTTGGTAGCGATCAAGGAAATAACATTGAGTGGGATTGCCTCGGGTATCCTGTATAATTTCTTGTTGAAAGTAATAATAACACTGTGATGCCTAGACTCATATACAGCATGACATTTCCATAAATATGGTTGAACCAAAATAAAAATACAAACTTAGAGAGGGGAAACATCACAGAATACCTCACCTTTGAAGGGCTTGATGGCGTATGATAGGAGACATTATTGGTTGAAGTGGATGTCTCTTCCTTGGCAGAGCCATCCGATGGTGTAGGGTTGCGGGTGTGGCATTGTCAGCAAGGTGAGTCGCTTGAAAACCTTTGGTGAGATGAGGTTCTTTTGGCTACCGCTATCAATGATGAAGTGCAGCAGGTTACCCTTCACCCTCATCTATGAATGAAAAAGGTACTCACCTTCCTTTGGCTCATTTGGTTCATCGGGATGGATCTTGGTGGTAGAAATGGCAGCACTGGGTTCTGCATCAATGATTCATCTCCTCCTTTCTAGTTATGACTCAGATTCGTAACCTGCATGTGATTAAGATGATTTCACCTCAGCCACCAGCAACTTCTTCAAGCAACAATCAACAGTTTTATGATAGGGGCTCTTTTGGAAGCCGCACCACTTCCTGGTATCTTTCTTTGTCTTTCCAGTGTACTTATTTGCTTGCAACCTGGACTGGTTGTCCGTATTTTTTGTTTCCTTTTTTCTATGGGTTGGGGCTGCCCTTTCCTAGATTTTGCTGTGAGGGGTTCCCAGGCCCAAATTGTTGCATCTTTTGTTTGAGCTTCTGCTCAATTTTGATGGCATCTCAGTAGGCCATGCCTAAGGATGAGATGTCCAGAAACTCCATTTCAACCTGGATGTATCTATGTAGACCGTCGTGATACTTGAGCACCATATGTCGCTCATAATATTTGATACCCATCTTGGTGCGCAAGGTATGGAAGATATTTGTGAACTCAAGCACCACTTGGTCTCTTTCCTGCCGCAGTGTGGTCCATTTTGTGTACAGGTCACCATAACTTCCAACAGGGTAGTATTGTTCCTTAATAACATCCCTGAAGGAATCTCAGGTGACTGCGATGGTAGATAATGAGGGTTCCTC
Organism: Picea mariana; assembly: GCA_032191745.1. Taxonomy (NCBI): domain Eukaryota; kingdom Viridiplantae; phylum Streptophyta; class Pinopsida; order Pinales; family Pinaceae; genus Picea; species Picea mariana. The sequence continues at coordinate 69,719 of JASDQU010106883.1, read as the reverse complement.
TATTTCCTTTTTCTCACATAAAGTTTCCCACCAATCTTTGACATGGGAGATGGATCTTCTAGCATATTCAACCATTTGTATATCATATCTGCATCTATATGACCTTAAAATATAGGAATATCGAAGTTTGTTTGTACCTTGAAGGGGACCGTGCCTCTATTTGAGGAAGATGTGTCACCTATTGGTAGTCACCAAAGGATTTGTGCAAAACTTTCCATCATCTTGTTCCTCTGTTGCATGAGGGATTCCTCAAGAAACATTTTGAAGGGATCTCTTGTCCCATTAACTTTCTTTTCTTCTTCCATGAGAGGTCATTTGGGTGTGTGATATCTTTTGTCCTCAAGAAAAACAAGCTCGAGACCCAATTCTTTGTACCTTGACCTCATTGGGGACATGCATTAAGAACGACAAGGAAAAGACCACTCCAATACCATTGGTCTGGAATATATTTGGATAACTAAATGAATACATATTATTATCAAAATATGCTTAACATAAAATAACATATATACAATAAAATTAGTTTCTATTCAATAAGGAAATAAGTTGAAACTATAAAATGTAGCAGAAACAAGCTTGCTAGAATGGTGATGACTTATCTCTGAGAAGAGATGTGACGGTTGTGCTCGTTCAAAAGAAGATGATTACAATGAGGCTATGAAGGAATTTTTACAATAAACAGGAATTTCAAAAACCCTAGACATCTAAAAAACCTAACCCTAGGAGATGAAGTGCCAAAAGTCATGTGGGCCCCGTTTGGGTAAGTTAGTACATCAACTTCCCAGGGTCATAACTTTTTCATACGATACTCGTTTTAGGCGCACAATAGCCTATTGGAAAGTTCTATACGAGGAATACACATTTTTTGCTACTTATCAAAGGTCATTTTGATTGTGGCGAGCCCTAAAAAACGTTGTTTAGGGCCTCAAAACGGCCCTGCAAGTCAAGGACCCAAAAACTAGGGAAAAACTGCAAAACTGGAAAACTGCCAAAATTAGCCATTTGGAATAGGTGGGAGCCCACCGACATCCATCTAGATCAATGGTTTTGTTGAATGCATGATTATGACTCTTCTAGAGAGAGCAAGGATCATTCTTAGTAATGCCAAGATGCAACAGGAATTGTGGGTAGAAGTAGTTCTTACAACATGCTATTTGATAAATCGGTCACCATCAACTGCAATAAACTGTAAGATTCCAAAAGAGGTATGGACGAGTCATTCATGTGATTTTTCAAATCTGAGAATATTTGGTTGTGATGCTTATGCTCTTATTTCTAAAGATCAACGTTCTAAGTTAGATCCTAGATCAAAGTAATATGTCTTTGGTGGTTATGGTGATGGAGTTAAGGGGTATAGACAGTGGGATCCTAATGTCTACAAAATCATCATAAGAAGAGATGTAGTATTTGATGAGTCCTCACTCTTAAAATCAGAATTGGTAGATTTTGAAGTGAGACAAGAACAGGTACCGCAAGTTCAACAAATTTAGTTGGAAACTCAACCATCTTCAAAAAGGCAGGAGAATGAAGAAGTTCTAGAAGAAGAAGATGAATATGTAGATGTAGAAAATATCCAGGAAACTGAGGATATTCCTCAACCATCTCTCAGTAGATATTCACAAGTCATGAATCCTCCTACAAGGTATAACGATTATCTTTCATCTATGGATTTAGTTTCTATTAATGGAGAACCTAGTTGTTTTCAGGAAGTAATTAAAGTATCTGAAAGTGCTTAATGGAAGAAAGCTATGAAAGAAGAAATGGATGTCTTTTAGGGACCTAACCCCTCACATAGGTAGAACAATATATTCATATGTAATAAAGGTAAATATTAATAAGGCCTTGCAATAAGGGAGAATAAGTTGAATGTAAGAAATAGAAGCTTTCGCTTTTGGAAGGATCTTCCTCTAGATGGTTCTTTTGATAGACATATTTAGTATAAATAGGAGTCGAGGGTATGAGAACCCTAGCTTGGATATTATTGTAATAGAGCTCTTCTCGACTGGAGGTTTCCCCCTCGAAGAGGCAAGTGAACATTTCTCTCAGAATCAAAGTGCTCTTTCTAGTATTATTCTGATATCATTTAGTGTTATTGTGGTGTTGTTCTAGTTATATTATTGTTTATCTACCATTTCTACCATTTTATTTTTGTTCTGCATACTTTTTATATCTGGAATATTACAAGTCGTATCATAGCACTTTCCTCGGTAGAAAATTGTGGGTTAATTTTTTTCAGGGTAGAGACATATTCTGGCCTCTTTAAGCTACAAAGATTTGTTGTTATGCACATAAACCCACGGTTGAGAGATTCATATACACAGGAAATACAAGTGTTACTTAAGAGCACATTTGTTGGCCACCCTTGTAACCCTTGTTGGTACACCTTCAAGTGGTACCACATCAGACAACACCTGTATACAGATCGGCCTAGATTTCCTGAAGCCCTCTTTAGATAAACCAATCAGTCGCCTGACTAATATAGTGTCACCGACAATAGAACTTGGGAAGATACTCTCTAGTACTTGGGTAGTTGGGTAGTATGGCTAAGGGAACAGTCTAGCCTCCTTAGTTGGTGCCCAGAGATATTGGTCCAAGTACTACTATCGGAACCCGCATGTATATCAGAGAGTTATAGCACAGGGAAAACCCTTGTTTGTAAAACCCTTGAATACCTAACCCTTGGGGACAGAAACAAAACACAAAATAGACAATATCTATCGTCGTGCAACTGTGTTCGAGTTTCCAAATCACTACACATTTCTTCCTGGTTAAGCATTTTGGTATTTCATCACTACAATATTCTTTAGACCAAAGCATAACTCCGCAACTGTAAAAAAAAAAACAATCTAGAAATTTTTGCACCATTATTTGAGACCTATTCCATTGGATTTATCTCTTCGCCCTTATCACATTCATACCTATAATTTCTTAGCAAAATTGTTGACCCCACCCCCCCTTTTCGGTTCCCTCGTCATCATGGCCCATACCCGTAGCCAATACATGGAAGCTCACTTCAATACCTTGCAATCTAATTTCATAGAGACCCAACAAGAAGTGACACAGCTCAATGCCAATATTTCCACCATCAATAAAAACATGCATTCCTCCATCGTCAAATCAATCATTGAAATCAAATAAGACCTCAAACAATACATGACTACCCATCTTGAATATTTCGTTTTGATGATCTTCACTAAGTTGCATATCCCTGCAGATCCCCCTTTATCTGACCCACCTTTGCATACCAAAGCTGAAACTTCCTCTGATTCCCATAATTTTCAGCCCCATCACTTTCAGCATGACCTACGCCTTCAGCGGGTGGATGTGACCAAATTTTATGGCTCATATCCCACTGGTTGGGTAACTCAAATGGAACATTATTTCTCTTTGTATGACATTACAGATGATTTGGCCAAACTCTAGTATGGTGTTCTCTATCTAGATCAAGAAGGTTGGCAATGGAGAAAAAACTTCCTGTCAAGGGTATGTTTCTTGGACACACTTTGTGGTCGATATTTATGAACGCTTTGACACTGACACCAACCATTTAGGTCATTTGACAAAGTTGAAACAATCTGGAACAGTGGAATACTTTATAGTTGCTTTTGAGCGACTAGCTTTTCATATAGAGGGCATGTCTGATGATTTTTTTTGAGAATGTTTTATCAATGGTCTCAAGGATGAAAATTGTGCCCATGTCCTCATGGCTCAGCCTTAGAGTTGGGTGGAGGCTACTAAAAGAGCTAAGGAAGCACAACAGGTTGTTTCTTCTCAAAACCAGAAAACCTCCTTTATTCCTCACACTAAACCAGTAAATCCCACTACTCCTTCTACTCCACTAAATATCCAAAAAATGACCATGGTTTAAATGGTTGAACACCAACTCAAAGGCCTTTGTTATAATTTTGATGACCAATATTTTTCGGGCCACAAGTATAAGGAACAAAATCTTTTTATGGCCATCTCAGAGGATATTTCGGAGGAGGATGTTGAAACTCCCCTTATGTCTGAGTCACCTAAACCCACTGACATAACCCACCCTTAAAACCTCCTGAAGTAGAACCGGTCATTTCCCTAAATTCTCTCACTGGCTTCTCTACTCCCCAAACCCTCAAGCTAATTGGTTACATCAAGCATATGAAGGTCATAATTCATGTTGATAGTGGAAGAACCCATAATTTTATTCATCGTTGCATTGCCCAAGAAACTCATTTCTATATCCATGTAGTCAATAATTTCCAAATCGTGATTACCAATGGCCACTCCATGAAATGTGGAGGGCATTGTGAAAATGTGTGTCTTCAGATTGGTGACTACCACCTAAAATATCATATGTTTTCTATCGACATGGGCAGTTGTGAAATTGTGTTGGGTACAGACTCACTAAGGAATTTGGGTCCCATTCTCATGGATTTTAAGGAATTAACCATGCAATTCGACCAGGAGGGCCAACAATATAAGCTCCAAGGCATCACCATCGGTTCACCTAGGATCATTAGTTCCTATCGCATGGAAAATCTTCTCAAAAAAGGTCATTCTAACGTTATTTCCCAACTCCATGACATACAAGAAACTGATACACCCTCTGTGACACAAGACCTACAATGCATCCTCTGTAAACATCAAGTGTTCTTTTCCACTCCCCAGGGACTCCCTCCTTCCTATGGTGTTCATGATCATTCCATTCCCCTTGTACTATGAATCCTTCCTCCCAATATTCGTCCCTATCGTCACCCGTTTTCCCAAAAAAATGAAATTGAGAAAATGGTTCAAGAACTTCTTAACGCGAGCGTTATCCACCCTAGTACGATCCCCTACTCTTCTCATGTGGTCATGGTCCTGAAGAAATAAGGTTCTTGGCGCATGTTTCCTGACTTCGGTGCCCTCAACAAACTCACCATTAAAGATAAATTTCCCATTCCTGTCATTGATGACCTCTTGGATGAATTGAGTGGTGCCCAGTTCTTTACTAAACTTGATCTTCATTCAGGCTACCACCAGATACATATGAAAGAGGCAGAAAATCCTAAGACTTCCTTTAGAACTCATGAGGGCCACTATGATTTTTTTCTCATGCCCTTTGGCTTGTGTAATTCCCCCTCCACCTTCCAAAGCCTCATGAATCATGTCTTCCATCCTTTTCTCCATCATTTTGTCTTAGTTTTCTTTGATGATATACTCATCTATAAAATAATCTAGACAAACCATCTTCCTCATGTGGATCGAGTTCTCCATCTACTCTCTCAACACTAACTTTTCCTGAAACAGTCTAAATGTTCTTTTGGCACCTCATAAGTCGAGCACTTGGGTCATCTTATTGGCAAGGAAAACGTCAATGTGGATCCTAAAAAGATTGAATCTATGCAAGATTGGCCTCACCCAAAGACTCTTAAAAGCTTGCGTGGATTTCTAGGCTTAACCGTTTATTATCGCAAGTTTGTTGAGAATTATGGAAAGATTGTGACACCTCTCACTACACTCCTTAAAAAGAATTCTTTCACTTGGACTCCAGCAGTTGCTCAGGATTTTCAAACCTTGAAGATGGCCATGTGCACCACCCAATTCCTATCCCTTCCATATTTCACAAAGACCTTTGTCTTGGAATGTGATGCTTCAGGGAAAGGAATTGGCATTTTCCTTATGTAAGAGAGTCAACCTTTGGCCTTTACCGACAAACAATTGTCTAAAAAAAATTTGGGCAAATCAATCTATGAAAATAAAATGTTGGCTATTTTTCATGTAATTGATCTGTGGTTTCCTTAACTATTGGGGCAATCCTTCCAAATTAAGATAGATCATCAAAGCCTCAAGTATTTTATGAAACAATGCATTTCCTCCCCAGATCAACAAAAATGGGTGACTAATCTCTTTGGATATGATTATGAGATCATTTACAATAAAGGAAAAGACAATGTGGTTGCGGATGCACATTCCTGAAAATATCAAGATGAAGGATCCATTTTTTCTCTCTCCTTCATTGTACCATATTGTCTCCAAGTCATTCGCTAGGAATGGCTACACGATCCCAAAAGTTCACATATGATACAACAATTGCAGTCCACTTCTCCAGTTTCCCCAGGGTACTCTTGGCCCCATGATGATCTTCAATACAAATGTCATTTGTATTTAAGTAAACAATCAAAACTTAAATCCATGGTACTTTCTGAGCTTCATGCTACACCCACAGTTGGGAACTCCGGGTTTACCAAAACCTATGACAGGGTCAAACATTTTTTTTTCTGGGATGGTATGAAACAAGACGTTCATAATTTTGTAGTTGAATGTGATGTGTGTCAATGCAACAAGGGCGAGACAGTCAAATATCATGGCACACTACAACTGCTTCCGATTCCACCTGCGATTTGGAGGGATATCTCTATGGATTTTATTATAGGCTTACCTAAATCGAGAAATAAATCAGTCATCATGATGGTAGTTGATCACCTTTCCAAGTATACTCATTTATGTGCTCTTCAACACCCATTTACAACATCCATTGTGGCTCAACTTTTCATGGATCAAGTCTTCAAGCTTCATGGCATGTTGCATTCTATTGCTTTTTATCACGACCCAAATTTCACCAACAATTTTTGGCAAGAACTGTTCAAGCTACAAGGCACCCAATTGCATCTTAGCATATCTTATCATCCCCAGAATGATGGTCAAACTGAAGTTTTCAACAAGTGTTTGGAAACATATTTGAGGTGTTTTGCATCAAAAAAGAAAAATCAGTGGGCTCAATGGTTACCCCTAGTTGAATGGTGGTACACCACTTCATACCATACAACTACTTGCATGCCTCCTTTTGAAGTGGTATATGGAAATAATACACCTTCAATTATCTCGTATTTACCAGGTGTCTCGAAGGTCTAGGCGGTTGAACAAACGCTTATAGTTCAAGAGGCTATTCTCTGTACCCTCAAAGAGAATTTGGTCATGGCCCAGAATCGCATGAAGCAACAAGCAGATCAAGGCTGCTCTGAATGTCAATTTGTAGAAGGGGATCAGGTGTTTCTTCTACTACAACCTTACAAGCAATATTCCCTCAAGGAAAACCA
>JASDQU010106883.1:48870-59521 GCA_032191745.1 Picea mariana | reverse complement strand
TATCGCAGTCTGTCCTCACAAAATCGTGGGTCCTCTTGAACTAGGTAATCGTTAACCTACAGTTCGAGCGATGGCGGGAGTGCTAGTAGGCTGTGGCAGGGCTAATGTCCACACCTCTCCCTCAACCTCTCTGGTAGTCGTGTGTGGCCCCTTTACTCTATATGTGAGTCTAGTGGACAAGCTATCGTCAGCCTACATCATCAACAATCGTGTCAAAACATGTCCACATCATATCATATTATCAAATGTACTAAAATCACAATAGAACAATCAAGCCCCAATAGCACACGCCCTGACTCGATCTGGAGTCCAAGGGGTTTCGTCGATGCCTCTGCATCCTCAAGGTCTAAAACCCTACACACTCAGTAAAACCAGGTCAATAACACCTGTCTATGTCAATGCAGTAAACATCATGTCATTTATCATAACGCATCATAATCAAGAACAAATTTTTTAATATCATAATATTCTGGATCACTTGCAAGCAAGTGTCCTCAAAGAATAAGTTTTCTCAGTGCACCAGAGTGGGATGTTACAACAGAATTGTCGGGATTGCCACCCAAGAGAGACATTGATTTATCTATTGACTTGATGCCTGGAGCTACTCCCATGTCCAAGACTCCATATAGAATGAGCACAATGGAGCTAAATGAATTGAAAATTCAATAGAAAAATTGTTGAAGAAGGGGTACATACACATGAGTGTCTCACTTGGGGTGCACTAGTTATTTTTCTGAAGAAAAAGGATGGAACCCTGAGGTTGTACATCGATTTCAAACAAACAAATAAGGTTACTATAGAGAAAAAGTATCATCTATAAAGTATCAATGATATTTGTATCAACTAAAAGGAGGAAAGATATTTTCCACGATTGACCTGAGGTTAGGTTACCATAAATTGAGAATAAGAGAAGAAGATACTAGCAAGATATCCTTCCAAATAAGGTATGGCCATTGTGACTTTATAGTGGTGCCATTTGGGTTGAAAAATGTTCCAACTAATTTTGTGTGTCTAATGAATGGAGTGTTTACAGATTAGCTAGACTTATTGGATGATATTATTGTCTACTCTAAGACAAAGGAGGAACATGTACATAATTTAAGAATGGTGCTACAAGTATTTAAAGAGAACTAATTGCATGCCAAGTTTAGAAAGTGCATTGTCTGTCAAAATCAAATCCACTATTTGGTCCATATTGTCTAAGAGGAGGGCTTAGTAGTGGATAGAGAAAATATTGAATCAATCTTAGGTTGGCCAACACAAAAGAACATTTTATAAGTGAGATCATTTATGGGTCTAAAGGGCTACTATAGTATATTCATGGAATGTTTCTCCAAGATCTCATATCCAATTAATTCATTACAAAATAAAGGAATAAAATTTGAATAGAACAACAAGTATGAAGAGAATTTCTAGCACCTGGAAAAACTATTAGCAAGTGCACTTATTTTAAAGATTGCATATCCAAATGAGGATTTTGTTGTGTGCACATATGCATCTAAAGAAGGACTTGGTGGATTCCTTACCCAAAATGGACATGTCATTTGTTATGAATCAAAGAAACTCAAAGGCCATAAAGGAATTATTCTACCCGTCACTTGGAGATTGAAACTATTTTTTATGCGTTGAAAATGTGGAGGAATTATCTCATGGGTGGAAAATTTGAACTAAGGATATACCACAGTGGTATGAATTTTTTTTTTGAGGAGCCAACACTAAATTGTATACAAACTAGATGGCTTGAATTTCTTAGCAAATGCGACTTTGAAGTCAAGCACATCAAGGGAAAAGAGAGTGAAGTGGTTGATGAAATTAGTAGAAGGCTTACACCAAAATTATGTGCAAGTTAAAGAAGGATTACACCAGGTTAATGTACAACAAAAAATTAAAGACTACGATTTGGAAGAGGATCAAATCCTCTTGTATAGGAACAAGGTGTATGCTCCTAATCCTTAGAAGTTGAGAAATTTAGTGATGAGAGAGATATGTAACATGAAAGTAAAGATAGAATAGGTGCAAGGTTTCCATTTTCCATAAACACTTCATACAAAGGGAAATGGATCCCCCAGCCTCATTCATCATCTTGGGAGAATGTTTCATCTTTTCATCCCTTAGGGCTCAGGATGCAAAGGGTTGAAACCTTGATAGATTCATTTCCATGTGTAAAGGAGTGAAAAGAGGCCAATGGAGGGAGGAGTGGAATTAGTAGATATATAAGATTTTGAAATCCTCATCTTGGAAGAATTATTTGGATATTTCTCGGATCAAAGGGAATGATGAGAGGGGCTACAAAAAATCAGGGTGATGGTGGAAATAAGGAAAAGAAGTGTGTACAAGTTGGAAGAGATAATATGAAACTAGTTTTGGGAGATGTTACAATGTGTGATGTTTTTTATTTTATTTAAAAGGAACTGGAAAGAAAGTTACACATAAAGGAAGTTTCAAATAAATACATGTATATATGGATTGATAAGATGCGAAAAATTCTACTGGGGTACATGCCTTCTTTTCCTTTTTTAAGGAATGGGTAGCTATCCTTTTAATTAAGAACTAAGGATAATAAATAAACAAAAATCAACTAGGAAAATGGTAGGAGGTTCCTACAATTCTATCCCTAAGGAGATGGGCTCAATGTTTTGATCCTCGGTTGGAAAAAATACTAATCAACCAATTTGGGTAATACTACCTACCTATTCTTCCCTTAGAAATATGAAATATCATGGTGTTCAATACAATTGGAAATCTATTACAAGATTGTACATCAATCTCGAAGATAATACTTTCTCCAAACCCAATAGAGAAGTAGCCAAAATGATCGTGGGGATAGACGTTTGAGAGGGGCTTCCAGAGGTAGTATAAATTGTAATGGGAAAATGGAAATACTACCAAAAATTGCAATATTGGAGAATTAAATTTAGAAGTATAAAATTTCATGTTGATGAGAATTTGATGGGGAATTGTATGTGCTTTGAGGGAAAATGTGAATGGGAGAAAGTCTCAAAGAAAACATCGAGGAAGAGAAAGAACACACTAAGGGGGCGGGGAATTACACTAAAACTAATCATGGATTTATACTATGTAGCATGGAAGATGAGGTGGTCTATAAAGATATCCATAAGACCTCGTAAATGATAGGGGATTCAATACACAAAGATAAAGGATTAGCATAGGAGGAGAGGGAGGAAATGATGGAGCTCGTAAATGATAGGGGATTCAATGCACAAACATAAAGGGTTAGCATAGGATGAGAGGGAGGAAATGATGGAAGAAAAATATTAGAGGATAGAAAAATATTTACAAAATGTGTGAAGAAGAGAAGATGATTGAAATTTGAAAGTAGACCTAGAGGAGGTAAATAGATTTCTAGTCAAGAAAGTTAAATTTATGATGTTAATTACTACATCCCATCATGATAACAATATTGGCTCTAAGAACAATTTAGAAGAGGCTCAACTAAATTCACTAAACCCTACAATCAAGAAGAGAAATGTCCACGTGACTCTTAATAAGTCCCCTATAATAGGTAATAGGTAGCCACCTTCTCCGCCTACCTAATGCATTTTCTAATATTAATATCCTTGTCTAAGATTAATTAATCTCCCTTGCTTATTATTGTAACATTCAATAATTTTCAATTAAAAAAATAAAAAAAAAATCTTAATCATTATTTAATTAAATAGTTTCTTACATTTCAAAATTTTCTTTTTATTTCATATTAGATTTGTTTTAAAATAATATAATAAATTTTAATATAGTTTAGTTTCAATTTTAGTTTATTGTTATTTAGTTGTACACTAACAAATTAATATCATTTGGTTTTTTTTTTTAAATATTACAATAAATTTTAATATAGTTTAGTTTTAATTTTAGTTTATTGTTATTTAGTTGTACAATAAAACATTAATATCATTGCATTATATATAATAATAAAGTGCTTACATTTTTGGGATTGATTGTGCATAGGAGGAGAAAACATTAATATCATTGCATTATATATAATAATAAAGCGTTTACATTTTTGGGATTGATTGTGCATAGGAGGAGAGGGAGGAGATGATGGAAGAAGAATATCAGGGGATATTAAAATATTTACACAAACTGTGGAGAAGAGAAGATTATCAAAATTTGGAAGTGATCAATAAAACATTAATATCATTGCATTATATATAATAATAAAGTGTTTACATTTTTGGGATTTATCGTGCATAGGAGGAGAGGAAGGAAATGATGGAAGAAGAATATTAGGGAATATTAAAATATTTCCACAAAGTATGGAGAAAAAAAGATTATCAAAATTTGGAAGTGATCTAAAGGTGGTAGATAGATCTTTAGTCAAGCAAGTTAAATTTAATAAGTGATAGAAAAATATATAATAGTAAAGTGTTTATATGTTTCAATTGATGGACATATGAGGAGAGGGAGGAAATGATGGAAGAAGAATATTAAGGAATAGAAAAATATTTACATTACAATATGTGGAGAACAAAAATTAGACTTTGAAGAATGAATCTAAAGGTCACATAATTGTATTAATACATTTATTATATTGATGTATAGTACAATTAACACTTTATCTTTACTCAACAATATGAAATTATATTTAGAAAGTGAAAATGACAAATAAACCATGAATTTTATTAATATTTTAGGTAAAACAATTTATATTAAATTATAGTTTGATCAATATTTTTTAAAATAAAATTTTATATTATTAAAATATCATAAATTTTCCATAATAAATCAAATTATATATATTTTTAATCATTTCCATTATATTAATAATTATCACGGTAGATCCAACTTAAACCTTATCTATAAGCACATAGTGATCAATTTTTTTTATGTCAACTACATATATGTATTTAATTATTTAATTTTATTTTATTTATAGTTGTCACAAAATGTGACAACATCTTTCCCCATACTCTAATTACCAAGAAAAAATTACTTACTACATCTACATCAATTATAAATATATAAGTATATAAGAATTATTAAAATCCTATTATCTACATTTAGTATATTATAAAAATTATAAATACATGGTTAATCTAATTATACCTTTTATTGCTAAAATTTAATTCAATTTAGTAAATCCTATTGAAGTTATAGTTTGGAGTACAACAGTAGTAATTTTAACAACATTGCGTCACTTGAAGTGTTCAGTATATCGACATGTTTGGCAGATACCGAAATCCTTTCGTGGACCTATCTGCATGTAAAAAAAAATCCTTTCCTGGGCCTAGCTTACGGTCTTCTCATAAGACTTCATAAGATTTGTGGGGTAGTCAAATATACTTTTGTTTATTTTAATTTTTTAATTAAATTGAAATATATTTTATAGTTATCTGATCGAAAAGTGAAAATGATGAAGGTAAGGTGGTTATTATATTTATTGTAATATTTTATGTACACATTTATATTTTATATACAAAGTGAAAATGATGAAGGTAAGGTGGTTATTATATTTGTATATAAAATATAAATGTGTACATAAAATATTACAATAAATATAAACATTAACATAAAATTATGTAAACATTAATTACCATGATGATTAATTTTCATTGAAACTTAATTGGTTTATTTTAAGAGGGTAAGGGTTTACTAGCAATTATTTAGAATTTTTTTTCTATGCTGAAAATTATTATGAGAAGCTTTCCAAGATCACCATGTAGTTTTGTTGAGCTAAAAGGTTTGGAAGGTTGGTAGTGTGAAAGTGTGAAAGTGTTTTTCATATTCAACCTTCTTAGTGGCAAAGCTGACACATTCTTTCATTCCATGAAATTTTAGGATTGGACCAACACCTAGTTTCACTATGGAGCTTGCGAGAAATTGTTCTTATCTTAGCAATGCTTATTTTTTTCTTTACACTTATCAAAACAAAGAGATAATTTTGATCTTCTAGAGTAGGACCGATAACATCCTTATAATACCTTAATTTAGTTTTTTCCTCTAACTCTATCACACTACAATATCTCCTTAAATTTTGATTTCATGATATATTTATTAATATCCTTAAATTTTGTAAAATGGTGTCTTCCATGCTTTCCCAATAGCTTAGACAAAACTAGGAATCTTTATGCCATCCTCCCTTGAGTCCATGGTGGTTACCACTAGATTTTGAAGCACTTTTAGGAAGCCTCTTGTCTTCCAGGTTGTTTAAATTGTTTTTATACATTAGGTATCTAGTGTTGGAAACATGCCAACGAATTTCCTCATGCAGTCACATGCACATGCATGCAACTATGTTAATGTGCATGCATGCAATCTATTTCTGAAATGCTCGTGTAACTATGTGATCTATTCATGATCAGTTTGTATAACCTAGTGATAGATGGTCTATATGTGAGCATACCCATAGAGGTGGAGCAACGTGAGTGCAAGTGTGTGCAAGGAGAAGAGAGAAAAGTGTGTAAGGAGAGGATGATTGTATTCCTATGAAGACTATTATAATTCTCCCTTGAATAACAAGAATATTGATAATCATTTCCTGTGGTTTTTTCCTTCATTGGGTTTCCACATAAATCACTTTGTCAAGTGTATGATTGATGTGCTTGGTTTAATGTGTGTTTGATCTTGCTTATTTTATGCTATGTTATATTCTATGTTTTGCTTCCATTGTCTAACAAGTGGTATCAAAGCTTAGAGTTGAAGGATAAAATAGAGAAGGAGAAGAGAATCTAGTCATTGGATCGAAGAGTTGAGCCGAGTCGAGTCAAGTGAAGTGGACAGTTGTTTCTACTAATGGCGAAAGTGAAAAGTTCCAAGTTTGAGGTGGAAAAGTTCAGTGGTAAGAATAGCTTTGCGCTATTGAAGCTCAAGATGTGAGATATGTTTTTGCAACAGGGATTGCAAAAGGCCTTGGTTGGAAAGTCAAAGAAACCAGCAAAAATACCAGATGAGGACTGGGAAGATATGAATGCAAGAGCCCTTGGTATTATTCGTTTGTTCCTGGAAGATGAGGTGTTGTTTAACATCGTTGAAGAGATGACAAAAATAGGTTTGTGGACCAAACTAGAGAGTCTGTATATGATAAAGAACTTGTCAAACATAAACTTCTTGAAGAGGCAGTTTCACAGGTTGTGTATGAAAGAAGGTACAAAAATTGTTGATCACTTGAATGTTTTCAATACTTTGATTTGTCAATTAACTAATATGGAAGTACAGTTAGAAGATGAGGAAAAGGAAATTACACTATTGTGTTTGTTGCCTGAGTCTTGGGACCATCTGGTCACAACTGTGTGGTTTAACACAACATATGCCATTGATTATGACATTGTTGTGGGATCTTTGTTGTCTGAGGAGATAAGGAAAATATATGGTAAAGAAACCTCAACAACAAAAGAAATGGTGGTCAGAGGTCGATCTACAGAAAGAGGGAAAAGTCAGAGGGGTATGTCAAGGTATAAGTCGAGAGGCAAGAAGAGTAACGAAAAATGTTGGTTATGTTGAAAATATGGGCATCTCAAGAAGGATTGTTGGAAAAGACAGAATGCATCCAAGGAGGACTCCAAAAAAGAATCAAAGGAAGATAATGTAGCAGAAACAAGTTTAGGTTCCAGTTCATGTATGGTTGATGAGGTATTGTCTACTTGTGATGTTTCACATCAACATCAGCATTGGTTGTTATATTTTGGTGCATCCAGCCACATGTGTCTTCATAGAAAATGGTTCTCAACGTACCAATCTATTGATGATGGTGTTGTTTTTATGGGAAATAATGTTTCTTATAAAATTGTTGGAGTTAGTAGCATCCAGATTAGAATGCATGATAGTTCTGTAAGAACATTAACATATGTAAGACATGTACTTGAACTTAGAAAGAACTTTATATCTTTGGGAGTTCTAGATTTTGTTGGTTACAATTGTATAACTCAAGGTGGAGTATTGAAGGTGTCCAAAGGCATCTTTGTATTCATGAAGGAAAATAGGATCGGGAACCTTTATCATATTGAAGGAAGGACAAAGGTAAATCAAGCAGTGGTAGCATCTGAGGATGCAAGTGACTCTGTTCATTTATGACATCAGCGTTTGGGTCATATGAGCAAGAAAGGGATTAAGGTATTGATTGATCATAAGTCACTTCCAAGTTTGAAGTTTTTGAATTTGAATTTCTGCAAGTATTGTGTTTTTGGAAAACAATGTAGACAAAACTTTAAAGAAGGAAGGTATATAATCAAAGGTATCCTTTGTTAATTTCATTCATTTATTTGGGGACCATCCCCTACAGTTTCTCTTCGAGGATCGTCATATTTTGTGACATTTACAGATGATTACTCTAGGAAGGTTTGGGTCTATTTACTTAAAATAAAAGATGAATGTACTTAATACTTTTAATAAATTCACATATTTGGTTGAAAAGAGCACTGATAGGTCAATCAAGTGTTTAAGGACAAAAAATGGAGGTGAGTTCACATCTGTGGAATTTGAGAACTATTGCAAGGAAGATGGGATCGAAAGACATAAGACCACGGTTTATACTCCTTCGCATAATGGTTGATCCAGAATATATTTGCAGAATGAAATGAATACATATTATTATAAAAATATGTTTAACAAAGAATAACAGATATACAGTAAAACTAGTTTCTATTCAATAAGGAAATAAGTTGAAATTGTAAAATGCAGCATAAACAAGCTTGCTAGAATGGTGGCGGCGTATCTCTGAGAAGAGATGTGACGGTTATGCTCACTCTAAAGAATATGATTAAAATGAGGCTCCGAAGGCATTTTTAGAATAAATAGGAATGTCAAAAAACTTAGACATCCAAAAAACCTAACCCTAGGAGATGAAGCGTCAAAAGTCATGTGGGCCTCATTTGGGTAAGTTAGTACATCAACTTCTTGGGGTCATAACTTTTGCATATGATATTCATTTTAGGTGCACGGTAGCCCATTGGAAACTTCTATCGAAGGAATACACATTTTTTTTAATCTATCAAAGGTCATTTTGATTGTTGTGAGCCCTAAAAAACAATGTTTAGGGCCTCAAAAAGACCTTGCAAGTTAGGGACCTGAAAACTAGGGAAAAAACTGCCAAACTAGAAAAGTGACAAAATGAGCCAGTTGGAATAGGTGGGAGGCCATTGACATCCATATGGATCAATCCTCCCACCTTAGGAATAATTTTTCTTTAGTGTGTTGACTTCCCTCATTAGATGAGGAAATTTCTGCTGAATTTGGCCCCGGGTGAGTCACTTGCCTTGGTGTTGGAGTTGCCATGCTTTGACAACTTGATAAAGTTGGATCCTTTGCTGGTGGGTGCCCTTGATTTGTTTTTCCAAAATATGATCACTAGATGCATGTTGTATGCAGTCGGGGTTGATCTATGTTTTTGTCAGTTGTTTTGTTATCTCTGAGGTGTCCAATAATGGTGGGAAATATAGTCAAAGGATATTCACGTTCAACACTGGGTGTAAGCTAAGGAAAGGAGGAATGTTGAGATTGAAAGAATTATCACCCAAAACATTGGTGATGGTGTACAGACCATAACAGAGTGGGAAAATATTCCGATGGGGTCATGTAAGGCGCTCTTTCTGCAAGTGAAACCAAAAAATTTCGCCCACCTTAAACTTATCTGGCACCCAGTGTTGATCATGGAATTGCTTGTACTTGTCATTGGAATTCTATAGGATATCCTGAACCTATTGGTGGATGTGTTGGATCTTCTCAATGAACCGGGTGGATTTTTCAACTTCAGTTGGAGTAGAAGATGAGTCGGCCGAGGCGAACGCAAGGGGTAGTACAACATCTATGGGACCCAATGGTTGGAATCCCAACCCCACCTGAAAGGGGTTGTGGTTGGTTGAGATATGAATGGCTTGGTTGTATCTATGTTGAACATAGGGGAGACTCTCATCCCATGTACGAGGGTGCTTGGAATTATACATGCGTAGGATATGCACGATCATTCAATTTACGACCTCGGTTTGGCCATCTGTCTAGGGGTGGAAGGTCGTGGAATTGGTGAGCTCGATGTCTAGCAGTGACCAAAGGCTTGACTAGAATGTTATAATAAATCGATTGTCCCAATATGAAAAAATGGTTTTTTGAATTCCAAAATGTACCTAGACTCATTCAAAGAAAATCTTGGCAGTTGCCTCTGCTTTGATGCTCTTCTTCCAGGCGGCCAGAATCATCATCTTAGAAAAGCGATCCACAACCAAAAAAAAATAGTCATTTCCCTTCTTGGTGGACGGGAGGCCCAACATGTAGTCCATTGAGATGGATTCCCATGTCCTTTCAGGAGTAGGAAGAGGGGTGTACATGCCCTATTTCTTAGTGGTCAGTTTGGCAATCATGCAGGCACTATAGGACCTGATATACTTTTTGACCTCCTATCGAAGTTTCGGCCAGTAGAAATGTTTTTGCATCATTTCCGTTGTCTTTTCAATGGCGAAGCATCCTGCCACCCGACTATAGTGGTCTTCCCAAATCGGCTTCACTAACTCGCTTTATGGAATGCAGATATGGCCCAGATAGCACAACAACCCATCCTGAATATGGAAATTAGCAACAACTATGTTTGCGCCAACATTTGGTAGGTGGTAGAAAAGTGTGGATCTGTCTCATAGAGTTGGGTCCATCCATAGGTCTCATGGCCGCAAGAGTCTAGCACCGTGCTGAGTGTCGCGGCTGGCAGTCTGTT
>JASDQU010106883.1:15159-43391 GCA_032191745.1 Picea mariana | reverse complement strand
TAAGAATTTTGGCATTTCGTCACTGCAGTATTCTTTAGACTAGAGTATAACTCCGCAACTGTTAAAAAAAAACAATCTGGAAATTTTTGCACCATTATTTGAGACCTATTCCATTGGATTTATCTCTTCGCCCTTATCACATTCATACCTATAATTTTTCAGCAAAATTGTTGACCCCACCCCCCCTTTTCAGTTCCCTCATCATCATGGCCCATACCCGTAGCCAAGACTTGGAAGCTCGCTTCAATACCTTGCAATCTAATTTCATAGAGACCCAACAAGAAGTGACACAACTCAATGCCAATATTTCCACCATCAATAAAAACATGCATTCCTCCATTGTCGAGTCAATCACCGAACTCAAATAAGACCTCAAACAATACATGACTACCCATCTTGAATCTTTCATTTTGATGATCTGCACCAAGTTGCATATCCCTGCAGATCCCCCTTTATCTGACCCACCTTTGCATATCGAAGCTGAAACTTCCTCTGATTCCCACAATTTTCAGCCCGATCACTTTCAGCATGACCTACGCCTTCAGCGGGTGGATGTGACCAAATTTTATGGCTCATATCCCACTGGTTGGGTAACTCAAATGGAACATCATTTCTCTTTGTATGACATTACAGATGATTTGGCCAAACTCTGGTATGGTGTTCTCTATCTAGATCAAGAAGGTTGACAATGGTGGCAATGGAGAAAAACTTCTCATCAAGGGTATATTTCTTGGACACACTTTGTGGTAGAAATTTATGAACGCTTTGACACTGACACCAACCATTTAGGTCATTTGACAAAGTTGAAACAATCTAGAACAATGGAAGACTTTATAGCTTCTTTTGAGTGACTGACTTTTCATACAGAGGGCATGTCTGATGATTTTTTTCGAGAATGTTTTATCAATGGTCTCAAGGATGAGAATTGTGCCCATGTCCTCATGGCTCAGCCTTAGAGTTGGATGGAGGCTACTAAAAGAGCTAAGGAAGCACAACAGGTTGTCTCTTCTCAAAACCATAAAACCTCATTTATTCCTCACACTAAACTAGTAAATCCCACTTCTCCTTCTGCTCCACTAAATATCCAAAAATTGACCAGGGCTTAAATGGTTGAATGCCAACTCAAAGGCCTTTGTTATAATTGTGATGACCAATATTTTTTGGGCCACAAGTGTAAGGAAAAAAATATTTTTATGGCCATCTCGAAGGATATTTAGGAAGAGGATGTTGAAACTCCCCTTGTGTCTGAGTCACCTGAACCCACTAACATAACCCCCCCCCTTAGACCCTACTGAAGTAGAACCGGTCATTTCCCTAAATTCTCTCACTGGCTTCTCTTCTCCCCAAACCCTCAAGCTAATTGGTTACATCAAGCATAGGAAGGTCATCATTCATTTTGATAGTGGAAGACCCCATAATTTTATTCATCGCCACATTGCCCAAGAAACTCATTGCTATATCCATGCAGTCAATAATTTCCAAATTGTGATTACCAATGGGGGCTCCATGAAATGTGGAGGGAATTGTGAAAATGTGTGTCTTCAGATTGGTGACTACCACCTAAAATATCATATGTTTTCTATCAACATGGGCAGTTGTGAAATTGTGTTGGGTGGAGACTGGCTAAGGACTTTGGGTCCCATTCTCATGGATTTTAAGAAATTAACCATGCAATTCGACTAGAAGGGACAAAAATATAAGTTCCAAGGCATCACCATCGGTTCACCTGGGATCATTAGTTCCTATCACATGGAAAATCGTCTCAAAAAAGGTCATTCTGACGTTATTGCCCAACTCCATGCCATACAAGAAACTGATACACCCTCTATGATGCAAGACCTACTATCCATCCTCTCTAAACATCAAGTGGTATTTTCCACTCCCTAGGGACTCCCTCCTTCCTATGGTGTTCATGATCATTCCATTCCCCTTGTACTATGAATCCTTCCTCCCAATATTCGTCCTTATCGTCACCCTTTTTCCCCAAAAAATGAAATTGAGAAAATGGTTCAAGAACTTCTTAACGTGAGCATTATCCACCCTAGTACGATCCCCTACTCTTCTCATATGGTCATGGTCCTGAAGAAATAAGGTTCTTGGTGCATGTTTTCTGACTTCCGCGCCCTCAACAAACTCACCATTAAAGATAAATTTCCCATTCCTGTCATTGATGACCTCTTGGATGAATTGAGTGGTGCCTAGTTCTTTACTAAAATTGATCTTCATTCAGGCTACCATCAGATACATATGAAAGAGGCAGACAATCCTAAGACTTCCTTTAGAACTCATGAGGTCCACTATGATTTTTTGGTCATGCCCTTCGACTTGTGTAATTCCCCCTCCACCTTCCAAAGCCTCATGAATCATGTCTTCCGTCCTTTTCTCCGTCATTTTGTCTTTTTTTTTTTTTTGATGATATCCTCATCTATAAAAAAACCTGGACAGACCATCTTCCTCATGTGGATCGAGTTCTCCATCTACTCTCTCCACACTAACTTTTCCTGAAACAGTCTAAATGTGCTTTTGGCACCTCAGAAGTCGAGTACTTGGGTCATCTTGTTGGCAAGGACAACTTCAATGTGGATCCTAAAAAGATTGAATTTGTGCAAGACTGGCCTCACCCAAAGACTCTCAAAAGATTGCATGGATTTCTGGGCTTAATATTTTATTATCGCAAGTTTGTTGAGAATTATGGAAAGATTGCGGCACCTCTCACTGCACTCCTTAAAAGGAATTCTTTCACTTGGACTCCAGTAGTTGCTCAGGATTTTCAAACCTTGAAGATGGCCATGTGCACCACCCAATTCCTAGCCTTTCCATATTTCACAAAGACCTTTGTCCTGGAATGTGATTCTTCAGGGAAAGGAATTGGCATTTTCCTTATGCAAGAGGGTCAGCCTTTGGCCTTTACCAACAAACAATTGTCTGAAAAAAAATTGGGCAAATAAATCTATGAAAATAAAATGTTGGCTATTTTTCATGTCGTTGATCTATGGTTCCCTTATCTATTGGGGCAATGATTCCAAATTAAGACACATCATCAAAGCCTCAAGTATTTTATGGAACAACTCATTTCCTCCCCAGATCAACAAAAATGGGTGACTAATCTCTTTGGATATGATTATGAGATCATTTACAATAAAGGAAAAGACAATGTGGTTGCGGATGCACATTCCTAAAAATATGAAGATGAAGGATCCATTTTTTCTCTCTCCTTCATTGTACCATATTGTCTCCAAGTCATTCTCCAGGAATGGCTACACGATCCCAAAAGTTCACATATGATACAACAATTGCAGTCCACTTCTCCAATTTCCCCAGGGTACTCTTAGATCCATGATGATATTCAATACAAAGGTCATTTGTATTTAAGTAAACAATCAGAACTTAAATCCACGGTACTTTTTGAGCTTCATGCTACACCCACAGCTGGGAACTCCGGGTTTACCAAAACCTATGACAGGGTCAAACATTTTTTTTTCTAGGATGGTATGAAACAAGATGTTCATAATTTTGTAGTTGAATGTGATGTGTGTCAACGCAACAAGGGCAAGACAATCAAATATCCTAGCACACTACAACTGCTTTTGATTCCACCTGCTATTTGGAGGGATATCTCTATGGATTTTATTATAGGCATACCTAAATCAAGAAATAAATCAGTCATCATGGTGGTAATTGATCACCTTTCCAAGTATGCTCATTTATGTTCTCTTCAACACCCATTTACAACATCCATTGTGGCTCAACTTTTCATGGATCAAGTCTTCAAGCTTCATGGCATGCCGCATTCTATCGTTTTTTATCGCGACCCAACTTTCACCAGTAATTTTTGGCAAGAACTGTTCAAGCTACAAGGCACCCAATTGCATCTCAGCATAGCTTATCATCCCCAGAATGATGGTCAAACTAAAGTTTTCAACAAGTGTTTGGAAACATATTTGAGGTGTTTTTCATTGAAAAAGAAAAATCAGTGGGCTCAATGGCTACCCCTAGTTGAATGGTGGTACACCACTTCATACCATATAACTACCTGCATGCCTCCTTTTGAAGCAGTATATGGACAAAATCCACCTTCAATTATCTCGTATTTACCAGGTGTCTCGAAGGTCTAGGCAGTTGACCAAACACTTAGAGTTCAAGAGGCTATTCTTTGTACCCTCAAAGATAATTTGGTCATGGCCTAGAATCGCATGAAGAAACAAGCAAATCAAGGTCACTTTGAATGTCAATTTGTAGAAGGGGATCAGGTGTTTCTTTGACTAAAACCTTACAATCAAAATTCCGTCAAGGAAAACCATTGTCAGAAGCTGGTGCCCAAATTTTATGGTCCTTATACCATTCTCAAGCATGTGGGACAGGTGGCCTATCAGTTAGATTTTCCCAATCATTCTAAGATACATCTTGTTTTTCATGTTTCATGCTTAAAGAAAGTGATTGGAACTAAGTGTCAAACTCAAACGAACCTTCCCGCATTGGACAAAAGGATCCATTTGGCTACAACCAAAAGCAGGTTTGTACCAGCGTGAGCATCTCCTATGTCAATGAACCATCAAGGAAGTGTTAGTCCAATGGAAAGATACAACTCCAACAAATCCCACTTGGGAACCAGCTACCATTATGCAGCAATTTCCACATCTCAAGCCTTAAGGACAAGGTTGTTTTTCAGGGGGAGGACATGTTAGGGACCTAACCCCTCACGTAGGTAGAAAAATATATTTGGATGTAATAAAGATCAATATTAATAAGGCTTTTCAATAAGGTAGAATAAGTCGAATGTAAGAAGACCTAATAGAATCTTCTGCTTCTAGAAGGATCTTCCTCTAGATGGTTCTTTTGATAGACATATTTCGTATAAATAGGAATCGAGGGCATGAAAACCTTATATTGGATATTATTTCAATAGAGCTCTGCTCGACTGGAGGTTTCCCCCTCGAAGAGGCAAGTGAACATTGCTCTCAGAATCAAAGTGCTCTTTCTGGTGTTATTGTTGTTTATCTACCATTTCTAGAATTTTATTTATGTTCTGCATATTTTTTATATCTGGAATATTACAATGCCTTAGAAAGGAATAAAACATGGGACCTAGTAGAACTTACAAAGGACAGGAAGGTTTTCGGTTGCAAGTGGGTCTACAAACTGAAAAAGGGTTTTGATGATAAATTCAAAAGGTATAAATCAAGAATGGTAGTAAAAGGATATTTTCAAAAGGAAGGTATTGATTTTCATGAGATATTTTCACTAGTTGTGAATCGTGTTTCAATTCGTGTTATGTTAGCACTTGTTTCTTTACTTGATCTTGAGTTAGAGAAGTTAGATGTTAAAAAAACATTTCTACATGTAGATTTAGATGAGGATATATATATGGAACAACCAGAAGGGTATGTTCAGGATATCAATAAGAGGTTTGTTTGCAAACACAAGAAGTCATTATATGGCATGAGACAGTCTCTCAGGAAATGATACAAGAAGTTTGATTCCTTCATGGTGAGCAGGGATGATTTTAAGGATGAAAATTTATTTTAAAATTAAGAAACCTTGGCAAATATTACTAATCCTTTATATGCCAACTATAAATGATTGGCGATATTTTTGTAAAAATATTCAAATTGCTAATGATTTTATATAGTTTTTATAAAATTTTGACGATTTTTAAGGTAAAATAATTTTATCCTATAGAGTTTGGGCGAATCATTTTTAAAATAGTGAATCTCATTTTTGGAAAAAACATGGAAAATTAACCCATGAGCGAAATTTAGCCCCTAAAATCATCACTGTGAGCCTAAATTTTACAAGTGAATATGATCATTGTGTTTACTTTAAAAAGTTGGGAAATGACATGTTCATTATTTTTGTGTTATATGTTGACGATATTCTTATGGAAAGTGAGAGCATGGTCGAAATCAACAGGTTAAAGGCTCAGTTGGATAGGGCATTTGATATGAAGGTTCTAGGAAAAGTAAAACAAATCTTAGGCATGTAGATACACAGAGACAGGAAAAATGGTAAGTTGTGGTTATCACAACAGAATAATGTGGAGAAAATACTCATGAGATTTAGTATGAATGATGTGAAACCCATACAGATCCCTTTGTCTTCTCATTTCAAGATTTATTCAAGTTTATTTCCTATTAATGACGAAGAAAAGGATTATATGCCTTGTGTATCATATGCTAATGCAGTGGGAAGTTTGATGTATGCGATGGTGAGTACTAGACCAGACATTTCACATGCAGTTGGTGTTGTCATTCAATACATGGAAAATCCAGGAAAAGGGAATTGGGAATTACTGAAATGGGTTCTTCGATATCTTAGAGGAACAATCAATTATTCTATCACCTATGATGGTTCTGGGGATTCAGTTTGGGGTTATGTAGATTCAGATTTTGCAGGTGACTTGGACAAAAGGAGATCCACTTCAAGATACGACTTTACTCTTGCAGGAGGACCTGTTAGTTGGATGTCAAAGCTTCAAAATGTAATCTCTTTATCCACTACAGAGGGAGAGTATATTGTTTCTTCACATGCATGTAAGGAGACAATCTGGTTATAGGGTTTATTGGGTGAGTTTGGAAGGATGCAGGACAAGGTGAAAGTATTTTGTGATAGTCAAAGTGCTATTCGTTTTGCTAGAAATCCAACTTATCGCAATAAGATGAAGCATATTTATGTTAAGTACCATTTTGTAAGACAGGTTGTTGATGAAGGTGGAGTGTCTTTGGAAAAGTTCCATACAAAAGTGAATTCTGCAGACATGTTTACGAAACAAGTTTTATTAGAGAAACTATGGTGGTGTTTGGCTTCTCTTGGACTGCAGAAAAGGTGATGAATTAATTAAGGGCATGATATATCAGGTAAATTGTCGTCAAGGTGAATATTGTTGGAAACATGCCAACGAATTTCCTCGTGCGGTCACATGCACATGCATGCAATATATTTATGAACTGCTCGTGTAACTATGTGATCTATTCATGATCAGTTTGTATAGCTGAGTGATAGATGTTATATATGTGAACATACGGTTAGAGGTGGAGTACAACGTGAGTGAAGCATGTGCAAGGAGTAGAGAGAAGAGTGTGTGAGGAGAGGATGATTGTATTCCTATGAAGGATATTGTAATTCTCCCTTGAATAATAAGAATACCGATAATCAGTGTGGCAAGTGTATGATTGATGTGCTTTGTTTAATGTGTGTTCGATCTTGCTTGTTTTATGTTTTGCTATATGCTATCTTTTGCTTCTGATACCTAACATCTAGCCATAGCACTTTTCTCAATGGGGGGAAGGTTTTCCTCTAAGAGGTGGATGAGATAGGGAGTATTTCCTTTAATTTTGAGATTATAGGTTATAAAATTCTTTTGTATTTTATCTATATTTATCTAGGATTCACTGGGGTCACATCCATAAAAAATAATAGCCTTAACAACAATCTCAAAAAGAAATATATATATATATATATATATTGTTAGCTAAAAAAATATAAGATTACAAGAAATCTAGATTATTATAAATTTTGCTAAGCAATTTTTCTCATATAAAAGTCATAAAGTGGCGTGGCTCAAGTAAAAGTGTGAAATTGTGACCTCTTATGAGGAAACACATGTTCTTAACCATTAGGCCCACTCAAACTATATATATATATATATATATATATATACAAAACCATAAAGTGTATTCCCCTTTTATAATTAAACTATAAATTAATGTTCCACTTTTAAATAAAAGGATTCATGTGGAAATATTATTTCTATAAAAAATAAAAAATAAAAAATATATCTTACCATTGTTCCCTTTTAAAACAAAGGAAATAGTTGCAAAACAGCTAGTCCCTTCCTAGTTGTTATATTTGTGCAATAATATTTGATAATAGGTATGCTAATAATATTTGATAATAGGCATGTCAATAATGCTTATCTGTCTGGTAGGTTCTAGGAGGTTAGCTAGTGCAATTACTCTATCTCATTTTCTTATATAGGTACTAGGAGGTTAGCTAGTGCTTATCTATGTCTGGTAGGTTCTAGGAGGTTAGCTATCTTTGCATTCTTAGGCTAGGTAGCTAGAGCTTATCTATGTCTCCTAGGTTCTAGGAGGTTAGCTATCTTTGCATGCATAGGCTAGGTACCTTAGCAATAATTAAATTTTCTTATGACTCCATCCAACTTTCTTTTCACGGAGATGTATTTAAACTAATGTTTAATTAGTGATCAATTTTTGATTTATAATATATTTTTAGCTTGTGCTTAAATTTATTTTTAGTATATAATTAACTACTTCATCATTAAATAATTTAGATTGTTTACTATCTTCTATACTTCAATACCAAGAATTCTTTATAATAAACCTGTATTAACATCTAAATCCCATAAATTATTATATTAAGCAAAATCTCTGATATGCATAAAATATTACTGACTATTAGATTTTACAAATGTACAATAGAAGATTATATCATGACCGAGCCATATAATTAATTTATAGAATTAATTTGTTTGTTGGAAAATAAAGTAACTCCAAAATTTCCACGTCCATTAGGGAATGGGAAATTGCCAATAACTACAAGAATATTTATGTGTTTCAGTTGGAATTAGTACGACCGGTGAAATCACAACATAGAAGGTAAAAATCTAAAGGTAGACCTATGCTGCCACCATTAAATGTGACTAATTAGGCATCTATTTCAACGTGACTAGAATTTTAAAAAACTAGAATTTTAAAAACAAACCAAATAGGGTATGATATTGTTAACATCCAAAATTAAATTAATGACTGACAACTTATCATTCCTCATAGTTTAACTTTAATCTTTAAGAGAGGCAAGTGGATCTCAAAAAACTTGAGTGCCTTCATAAAATGTTGTCTTGGTAATGTTGTAATAATCAGGATAAATGAATAATAAGCGGGCAAGATACTCTACACATTCCACGATTGAAAAAGTTGGATTGAAACCCATACCCGAGTACAAAGTCAACAACCAATTGAATGCTATAGTCCCTCCCTCGCCTTCGGCACAGACTAATAAGGTATAAAGGTTTGCATACAACAGGGACTAATAAGGTATAAAGGTGTATTGATTGTAAAGATGATTTAACATTGGGAAATTTTATGAGTTGAATAATTATATATTTACAAATTAAATACATTATGATTAATATTTTGGAATTCATTAATTTAAAGAATAATGGTTTCTGAATTCTTAATTTTATTATTTTGATATTTTGATTTTTCATATTAGAAAATGAGTATAATACATTAAAAGACACTGGTTAAGTGATCATCTACAACAATAACAAAAGTTAAGAAATATTTTTTTCATGTTAAGAAAATGTGCTCTATAAACAAAAATATCATGTTAAGAAAATGTGCTCTATAAACAAAAATATCTTATCAAATGTAAAAAAGATAGCATCCCAACATCTTACCAAATATAAAAATGATAGGTGGCCCTTTTGGGTCTTATAAGCAAAAAATGATTTCAATAAAAGATTATGTAGCAGCAAAGACAAAATGGTGCATTCGGTTATGGTAGAGTAGTGACATAGATGTTTTTTCAATAAAAAATAGCTATCAAATGCATCGAAATTTTCATTGCAATGAATGATATACAATTATCTAATATATATATATATATATATATATATATATATATATATATATATATATATATTTATTTATTATTTCAAACTATGAAATGAATAACAAATGTTCCATATAAATAAAACATTCAAACAACAATTAAAAAATAATTATTAAAAAACAATAATATAAAAAACAATTTTAACATTAATCAAGTTATTCCCTTGTAACCATTCCATTTTGATGTCAATGTTATTATATCATTATAATTATATTTTATAGTATTTAGTGATTATTGGAATTAGATCTAAATATAACTCCGCCCACTCTTGTTTTACTTTATTCACTACAGGTACATAGAATTCCTGTAATAATTGATTACATGAATTATGACAGCTAGAACAATTCGAATTTAAATTATATTTACCATTATCGTTGATTCTCGCACATAGTCTCTCTCGTGGAGTGTGAGTGTAATAAGGTGTTCCAACAGTTGTGGCAGTAGTGGAACTAAACTAAAAAAATTAATGATAGAGAATAAAATGAAAAATAAGGCGATGCAATGCAACATGCATTCATTTAATATTGTTAACATATGAAAAATAGATATAATACACTCAAATCGCACCGTTCGTATTGTTTCCCTACAATGAGACACTCAAATCGCATCGTTCGCATTGTTTCCTTAGATATAAGACACTCAAATCGCACCGTTCGCAATGAGACAGTCTCTCAGGAAATGATACAAGAAGTTTGATTCCTTCATGGTCAGTAGGGGTGATTTTAAGGATGAAAATTTATTTTAAAATTAAGAAACCTTGGCAAATCTTACTAATCCTTCATATGCCAACTATAAATGATTGACTATATTTTTGTAAAAATATTCAAATTGCTAATGATTTTATATAGTTTTTATAAAATTTTGGCGATTTTTAAGGTAAAATAATTTTATCCTATAGAATTTGGGCGAATCATTTTTAAAATAGTGAATCTCATTTTTTAAAAAAACATGGAAAATTAGCCCATGAGAAAAATTTAGCCCCTAAAATCATCATTGTGAGCCTAAATTTTACAAGAAGTGAATATGATCATTGTGTTTACTTTAAAAAGTTGGAAAATGACATGTTCATTATTTTGGTGTTATATCTTGACGATATTCTTATGGAAAGTGAGAGCATGGTGGAAATCAACAAGGTAAAGGCTCAAGTTGGATAGGGCATTTGATATGAAGGATCTAGGAGCAGTAAAACAAATCTTAGGCATGTAGATACACAGAGACAAGAAAAATGGTAAGTTGTGGTTATCACAACAGAATTATGTGGAGAAAATACTCATGAGATTTAGTATGAATGATGTGAAACCCATACAGATCCCTTTGTCTTCTCATTTCAAGATTTCTTCAAGTTTATTTCCTATTAATGACAAAGAAAAGGATTATATGCCTTGTGTATCATATGATAATGCAATGGGAAGTTTGATGTATGCGATGGTGAGTACTAGACCAGACATTTCACATGCAATTGGTGTTGTCATTTGATACATGGAAAATACAGGAAAATGGAATTAGGAATTAGTGAAATGGGTTCTTCGATATCTTAGAGGAACAATCAATTATTCTATCACCTATGATGGTTCCAGGGATTCAGTTTGCGGTTATGTAGATTTAGATTTTGCAGGTGACTTGGACAAAAGGAGATCCACTTCAAGATATGACTTTACTCTTGCAGGAGGACCTGTTAGTTGGATGTCAAAGATTGAAAATGTAGTCTCTTTATCCACTACAAAGGGAGAGTATATAGTTTCTTCACATGCATGTAAGGAGACAATCTGGTTATAGGGTTTATTTGGTGAGTTTGGAAGGATGCAGGACAAGCTGAAAGTATTTTGTGATAGTCAAAGTGCTATTCATTTTGCTAGAAATCCAACTTATCACAATAAGATGAAGCATATTTATGTTAAGTACCATTTTGTAAGACAGGTTGTTGATGAAGGTGGAGTGTCTTTGGAAAAGTTCCATACAAAAGTGAATTCTGCAGACATGTTTACAAAACAAGCTTTATTAGAGAAACTACGGTGGTGTTTGGCTTCTCTTGGATTGAAGAAAAGGTGTTGAATTAATTAAGGGCATGATATATCAGGTAAATTGTTGTCAAGGTGAATATTGTTGGAAACATGTCAATGAATTTCCTCGTGCGGTCACATGCACATGTATGCAATATATTTATGAACTGCTCATGTAACTATGTGATCTATTCATGATCAGTTTGTGTAACTGAGTGATAGATGTTATATATGTGAACATATGGTTAGAGGTGGAACAACGTGAGTGCAAGCATGTGCAAGGAGCAGAGAGAAGAGTGTGTGAGGAGAGGATGATTGTATGCCTACGAAGGATATTGTAATTCTCCCTTGAATAATAAGAATACCGATAATTAGTGTGCCAAGTGTATGATTGATGTGCTTTGTTTAATGTGTGTTCGATCTTTCTTGTTTTATGCTTTGTTATATGTTATCTTTTTCTTCTGATACCTAACATCTAGCCATAGCAGTTCTCTCAATGGGGGGAAGGTTTTCCTCTAAGAGGTGGATGAGATAGGGAGTATTTCCTTTAATTTTGAGATTATAGGTTATAAAATTCTTTTGTATTTTATCTATATTTATCTAGGATTCACTAGGGTCACATCCATAAAAAATAATAGCCTTAAATACAATCTCAAAAAGATATATATATATATATATATATATATATATATATTGTTAGCTAAAAAAATATAAGATAGAAGAAATCTAGATTATTATAAATTTGCTAAGCAATTTTTATCATATAAAAGTAATAAAGTGGCGGCTCAAGTAAAAGTGTGAAATTGTGACCTCTTATGAGGAAACACATGTTCTTAACCATTAGGTCCACTCAAACTATATATATAAACAAAACCATAAAGTGTTATTCCCCTTTTATAATTAAACTATAAATTAATGTTCCACTTTTAAATAAAATGATTCATGTGGAAATACTATTTCTATAAAAAGTAAAAAATAAAAAATATCTCTTACCATTGTTCCCTTTTAAAACAAGGGAAATAGTTGCAAAACAGCTAATCCCTTCCTAGTTGTT
This sequence comes from Picea mariana, assembly GCA_032191745.1. NCBI lineage: Eukaryota > Viridiplantae > Streptophyta > Pinopsida > Pinales > Pinaceae > Picea > Picea mariana. The sequence goes on along the minus strand of JASDQU010106883.1, from coordinate 30,704 downwards.
ATATTTGTGCAATAATATTTGATAATAGGTATGTTAATAATATTTGATAATAGGCATGTCAATAATGCTTATCTGTCTGTTAGGTTCTAGGAGGTTAGCTAGTGCAATTACTCTATCTCATTTTCTTATATAGGTACTAGGAGGTTAGCTAGTGCTTATCTTTGCATTCTTAGGCTAGGTAACTAGTGCTTATTTATGTCTGGTAGGTTCTAGGAGGTTAGCTATCTTTGCATGCTTAGGCTAGGTACCTTAGGCAATAATTAAATTTTCTTATGACTCCATCCAATTTTCTTTTCAAACATGTATTTAAACTAATATTTAATTCGTGATCAATTTTTGAATTATAATATATTTTTAGCTTGTGCTTAAATTTATTTTCAGTATATAATTAACTACTTCATCATTAAATAATTTAAATAATTTAGATTGTTTACTATCTTTTATATTTCAATACCAAGAATTCTTTATAATAAACCTGTATTAACATCCAAATCCCATAAATTATTATATTAAGCAAAATCTCTGATATGCATAAAATATTACTGATTATACAATTTTAGATTTTACAAATGTGCAATAGAGGATTATATCATGACCGAGCTATATAATTAATTTATAGGATTAATTTGTTTGTTGGAAAATAAAGTAACTCCAAAATTTCCACGTACATTAGGGGATGGGAAATTGCCAATAACTACAAGAATATTTATGTGTTTCAGTTGGAATTAGTACGACCGATGAAATCACAATATAGAAGGTAAAAATCTAAAGGTAGACCTATGCTGCCACCATTAAATGTGACTAATTGGGTTTCTACTTCAAAGTGATTAGAATTTTGAAAACAAAACAAATGAGGTATGATATTGTTAACATCCAAAATTAATGAGTGACAACTTATAGTTCCTCATAGTTTAACTTTAATCTTCAAGAGAGGCAAGTGGATCTCAAAAAACTTGAGTGCCTCCATAAAATGTTGTCTTGGTAGTGTTCTAATAATCAGGACAAATGAATAATAAGCGGGCAAGATACTCTACACATTCCACGATTGAAAAAGTTGGATTGAAACCCATACCCGAGTACGAAGTAAACAACCAATTGAATGCTATAGTCCCTCCCTCGCCTTCGGCACACACTCATAAGGTATAAAGGTTTGCATACAATAGGGACTAATAAGGTATAAAGGTGTATTGATTTAATATTTGTATTGATTGTAAAGATGATTTAACATTGGGAAATTTCATGAGTTGAATAATTACACATTTACCAATTAAATATATTATATTAATATTTTGAAATTCATTAATTTAAAGGATAATGGTTTCTCGATTCTTAATTTTATTATTTTGATATTTTGATTTTTCATATTAAAAAATGACATATTAAAAGACACTGGTTAAGTGATCATCTACCACAATAACAAAAGTTAAGAAATATTTTTTCCATGTTAAAAAAATGTGCTCTATAAACAAAAAAATATCTTACCAAATGTAACAAAGATAGCATCCCAACATCTTACCAAATATAAAAATGATAGGTGGCCCTTTTGGTTCTTATAAGCAAAAAATGATTTCAATAAAAGATTATGTAGCAGCAAAGACAAAATGGTGCGTTCGGTTATGGTAGAGTAGTGACACAGATGTTTTTTCAATAAAAAAATAGCTATCAAATGCATCGAGATTTTCATTGCAATGAATGATGTACAATTATCTATAAAAAAAAAAATACATTTATTATTTCAAAATATGAAATGAATAACAAATGTTCCATATAAATAAAACATTCAAACAACAATTAAAAAATAATTATTAAAAACCAACAATATAAAAAACAATTTTGACATTAATCAAGTTATTCCCTTGTAACCATTCCATTTTGATTTCAATATTATTATATCGTTATAATTATATTTTATAGTATTTAGTGATTATTGGAATTAGATCTAAATATAACTCCGCCCACACTTGTTTTACTTTATTCACTACATGTACATAGAATTCCTGTAATAATTGATTACATGAATTATGGCAGCTAGAACAATTCGAATTGAAATTATATTTACCATTATTGTTGATTCTCGCACATAGTCTTTCTCGTGGAGTGTGAGTGTAATAGGTTGTTCCAACAGTAGTTGTGGCAGTAGTAGAAATAAATGAAAAAATTAATGATAGAGAATAAAACTAGCACAGCAGCAAAATAGTTGTTAGTGAATGTGGAAAGGCTGAGAAGATGAAATGAATCTTTAAAAAATATATTAAATTTTATTATCTATTAACAAATAAACTGTTGGGATTCATTTATTTGGTGTTAATATTTTAATGCAATCAGTTAGCTATCAAAGTAATTTTTAAATATGATTAGGTAAATGTAAAAAAGTAAACACATAAACTAATGTCTTTATAATAGCTAGGAAGTTAATGATTGAAATCATAGCCATTTATTTTGTGTGACTACTAAGAATATTCCAGCCATATTTAATCTTGTTCATAGAAAACTTATTAAGCACTAAACCCCTATTAAATCTGCCCATTATCAATAGGTGTACGCCTTTCGACGTAATGAAAAATAAGGCGATGCACTGCAACATGCATTCATTTAATATTGTTAACATACGAAAAATAAATATACGACACTCAAATCGCACCGTTCGCACTGTTTCCCTACAGTAAACCATGTACGTGGTTTGATTTACCTCAACGAGGCTATCAGGTGTACTTCCCACCCTCTCACCCGCTATCAGGTGTACAGTAAACCATGTACGTGGTTTGATTTACACTGAAGAAAACGTTTGGACTGAGACCGCCATTCCTTCATAATTTGACTTGTTGCAAAACATCTTGTGTAAAAAGAGAATCGCTTCCAAGTAGAAAATAAGGGAAAGCTGCTCGAATGTCATCTTTTCTTGGGCTAATCTGGGTTGAATAGATTGTTCATTCAAGCAACTGTGGAAATGCAACACAAGCAAGGTAAGTCCTCAACTATCATTCTTGTTTGACAAGTGATATCAGTGTTGCATAACAAAGTGATTAAACATTTCCTATTTATTTATCAAATGGATGGTGCTCATTTGCTTGAACTTCATTCCAAATAGCAACAGATATCGTGTCATTTAAACTGTACCATAAAATTATCTTTGTCAAAGATATACACCGAGTAAATGAATACTTACTGGGAAAGATGAGCCATTCCAGGGTTATTTGCAGAAGGAATCTGATTCTGATTAGACCTGTGTCGTGATTCAGTAGGAGGCCTCTCATGTGACATCTTAGACTCTATAATATCTTTGACATCGGTTGAATCGGCTCCATCCTACATAGATTTTCCATCGAGGATAAAAGTTGTAATAGGTTAAAAGTTTAAACAAAAAGAAAAAATAAAATAAAACACTTTTATACCGATGTTAAAAATATAACAGGTAACACAATAAACAAGTGTCATTGAAAAATAAAGGAATTTGTGTGTGGGATTCATCGCCATCTGCTAGGACGGTTGCATGCTTATCCACCATTGACACCATCGAGTGTTGTGCTACCATTCCTTTCCATCTGGTAATTTTCTAAGGTGTAACCTAATACAAGATGAAAGCTGACACATTTGGATGAAACGCTTATGAAGGTGTTTTTCAGTGAAAGTAGGTTGAAACCCTATTTATTTTGAAATAAAGAACAAAGGTAACCCCTAAGATACACATTTTCATGCTAGCATAAATATGTTAATGATATCATTTTCAAGTTGCATCCAGTGCTTTTGTTAACAATTCTCTCATAAATGTTAGGACGTTTTTAAGTCTCAACAGTGTTTCCAAATTCTGAGTCACTTGCAAACCATGTGCTTCCATCTATTATCATTTATTTTGACCAACATAATAATAATCCATAATGTGTTATTAGATTGCTACTATGTGTACTAAATTTGCTATATCTTTTCCATTCAAATGGGTTTTCTTTGATCAATTTCCACAAATTCTCCCATTACATATAATGCAAGTTGAGAATAATGAAAGTTTTGCAGTCCATCGTGTCATAGATTAATCATTTCATTGCATGGATAGCAGCGGATCGGTGGTCATCTTGACCTTTCAACACTTGAAGATTTAATTACTCTAAACTGTGGCAACCTTAACCTTTGAAGGCAACAAAATTCTATCACCGCCTTCATTAAATTTTATCGTTTCTAAAATCGTAATAGGGTTGTGATATGAAGAATCACATTTTTTGAATAGAAGTAATTTTTGAATTCTCTCTATGGATTCTGCGTATTGATTTTGTAAACTCATTTCATTCCTTGATCGAATTAGTTATATTGCTTTCAATTTGATTTAACGCAGTAATTATTTCGATTTTACTGATTGCGAACCCGGTTTTATATTTATTCGGAGTTTACCTGTTAAATTCCCACGGAGTTCTTTTTGCTTTACCAAAAACTCTGAACCCAAAAGTTGTAGTCCCCAAAGTTTGTACGTATTTCGCAATTGGGCATTTCTTGTTTCATTTTTCTTTTGCATCGGGTGTTGGCAAACCCCGAACCCCAAACTCCAATTTGCCTGGGCCTATGGCTTAATTGCATTTCGCGAATCGGAAATTCTCTTTGCATTTTGTTTTTGTATGGAGCGTTTGTAAACGCCGATACCCGAAACCTCAAAAGAGTTGGGTCAATAGCCTTCTCACGATTTCGCAATTCGAAAAATTCTTTGGGTATTTTGTTTTGGCGTCGAGCGTTTGTAAATGCCCAACCTCGAGTGCCCACATGCCTCTATTTTTTCGCATTTGGTATCAGAGCTGGCTTCCCATCCTGCAAGTGCTTAGTTCATTGTAGTTTGTTCCTGTTGGTGCCCAATTTTAGTGTGCAAGAGTTTATTTGATTTCTTTCAAATTTTTTATAAATGGTTGTGTCTAGTAGTAGTTCTTCTCAGGTTCAGGTTCCCGTCCTGAGAGAGAATTCATAAGACTCTTGGTATATTCGGATGAGGATGATTTTGCGTTCTCAAGATTTGTGGACTTATTTTATTGATGGTTATGTTGAGCCAGCTGATGCTGCAACATAATTGGCTCTCTCTAATGCTGACCGTGTTTTGCTGAAAGAAAACAGTAACAAGGATAACAAAGCTCTTGGATTAATCCAGCAAGGATTAAATGAATCCATTTTTATGAAGATTGCTAGTGTTGCATCTTCAAAGATGGTTTGGGACATTCTTGAAACCAGTGATCAAGGTGTGTTCAAGGTGAAGACAATCAAGTTGCAGAACTTGAGAAGGGATTTTGAAAATCTGGAGATGAAGGATAATGAAAGTGTTGATACTTTCATGACTCAAGTGATGAGTGTTGCTCAGGCAGTATGGAGATGATATTGAGAATAAAAGAGTTATAGAGAAAGTGCTGAGAAGTTTTCCCAAGAAGTTTGAACCTATTGTTGTTCCCATAGAGGAATTTAAAGATTTAAGTTTAATGCAAATTGATGAATTAACTGGTTCTCTTATTGCTCATGAATATAGGATATCTAGATATGAAGAAGGATCAATGGAGCATGCTTTCAAATCCCAAATGAATGTTACTAGAGGTAGAGGCAGAGGAAGGTTTCATACTCATGGAAGAGGAGGTCGATTTTCTAATCGAAGGGACAACAGAGTTGAATCAGAGTCTGAGCAGAAGTTCTAGCAGAATCCTCCTACTTTGAGAGGGAGCAGTAGCAAACCTTGGCAGCAAGAAAACCAGAGGTATGATAAAACTAAAGTACAATGTTATTATTGTAAGAAGTTTGGGCATTTTTCTAATAAATGTTGGAAGAGATAGGCAGATGATGGAAAACACTCTGCACATATCACAAATGAGTTTGAGCATGATCAAAATCATGTGTTCTTGACTTTTAATGTCACTAAGGAAAGTGCTAATGATATTTGGTTTTTGGATAGTGGTTGCAATAACCACATGATTGCTAATAAGGATTTATTTTCTTCTATTGATACTAGTATTCAGTCTGAAGTAAAACTGGGAAATGACTGTAACGTTGCAGTTAATGGTAAAGGTATAGTTCCAGTTTACACTAAGAACAATCAGAGAAGAAGTATTGATGATGTTTACTTTGTGCCTGGTTTAAAATGCAATCTTATCAGTGTTGGATAGTTGTTAGAGAAAAAGTACATAGTGTTTTTCAACAACAAGGTATGTACTATCTATGATAAATTACCCAGCAAACAATTAATTGCAAGAGTAGAGATGATCAAGAATAGAATGTTTCCACTTGTTATATGAAATGATTTAAGTGGTTCTTTGAATTCCTATAAGGTTGAAAGTTTAGATGAATCTTGGTTATGGCATTTAAGATATGGTCATTTACATTTTGGTGGTTTAGATCTGTTACAGAAGAAACAAATGGTAAAGGGGTTACCTTGTATCCAGCAACCTGCAAACTCTTGTGAGAGCTACATACATAGAAAACATCATAGAGAAAAAATTGTTTCAGGTGTTTCCTACAGAGAAAAAGGTCCATTAGAAATCGTTCACATAGATTTATGTGGACCTATACAAACACCTTCTTTGAATGGTTGTGTTTATTTTATGACTTTTATTGATGATTTCAGTAGGAAGACTTGGTTGTATTTATTGAAACAAAAATCTAAAGCCTTTGATGTGTTTAAGAAGTTTAAGTCTATGTTTGAGAATGAGAGTGGTCGAACCATTAAGATCTTGAGGTCTGAAAGAGGATGTGAATACAAAATTAATGAATTCATTGAATTTTGTGATCTTCATGGAATTACGAGGTAGTTTACTGCTCGATATACTCCACAGCAGAATGGAGTGGCTGAAAGGAAGAATCTGACTATCATGGACATGGCTCGAATCATGTTGAAAGAGAAGCATATTTCAAATGAATATTGGGGAGATGCAGTTCTTTGCTCTGTTTTTATATTGAATAGAAGTCTGAATTTTTGGATGTGTTGCATTTGCGCATGTACCTGCATAAATGAGGAGAAAGTTGGATGAAAAAAGTGAGAGATGTATCTTTGTTGGATACAGTGAAGAGTCTAGGGCATATAAAATCTACAATCCCATCACCCAGAAATATGTAACTAGCAGAGATGTTCAATTTAAAGAAGATGAAGCCTGGGATGGAAGTATTGACAAATCAATTTCAGAGGGAGCTGTGTTACCTCATGAAATTGATGATGGAGCTGAGCATGTTGAAGGAGATGGACAGATGGTTCCACATGCACATACGTCTTCAACAAGAAATCCAACAAGGCAAGCACCAGATTTCAACCAAACTCAATTTAGAAAGCCCAGAACTCATGAGCGTGGTGAGCCATATGGATATGGTGGACATCAATCAGATTCACAGGTAAGTAGTGAATCAAATACCACTTTAGCTTCATTAAGAAATAGATTTAAAGAATAGAAGACTAGAAGCTTAAAAGAATTATATGATCAGAATGAAGAAGTAGATCAGATTTCAAATTTTGCATTAATGGTATGTGATCTTGTAAGTTTTGATGAAATTGCTAAAGAGGATGTCTGGATAAAAGAAATGGATGAGGAGATTGATTCCATTGTAATAAATAACACTTGGGATCTTGTAGATTTACCTGAAGGTAAGAAGAGCATTGGTGTTAAGTGGGTTTATAAGACTAAGTTGAATGAAGATGGTGAAATTAAAAAGTACAAGGCAAGACTTGTAGCTCAGGGATTTAGTCAGCAAGCTAGCATTGATTGCAGTGAAAGCTTTGCTCCTATAGTAAGGATTGACACAATAAGGATGGTATTAGCTATTGCAGCTCAGAATAAATGGACCATGCATCAGATGGATGCCAAGTCTTCATTCTTAAATGGATATTTGGAAGGAGAGGTTTATGTAAGACAACCTCTGGGTTATGAAATTTATAAGTATAGAGATAAAGCTTACAAGTTGAGGAAATATTTATATGGATTGAAACAGGCATCCAGAGTTTGGTATAGCAGGATTGATGAGTACCTAATTAGTGTTGGATTCAACAGAAGTCCAAGTCAACCAACTCTGTATATAAAGGTAAACCAGGAAGATAAAATTTTGATTGTTTGTTTGTATGTTGATGACCTGATTTTTACTGGAGATCTATGTGTAGATGATTTTAAAGATGCCATGAAAACGGATTTTGAGATGATTGATTTAGGATTGATGAAGTATTTTCTTGGAATTGAAGTGGATCAATCCGATGATGGCATTTTCATTTGTCAAACTAACTATGTAAATGAAGTATTGAAAATGTTAGAATGTTAAATTGTAAACCAGTTGCAACACCTATGGCAACTGGTATTAAACTGAGCAAGTATGATGAGGGATCATACGTTGATCCAACTCTCTATAAGAAGTTGGTTGGAAGCCTTATGTACTTAACAACAACCAGAATTGATATAATGTTTGTTGTAAGTTTGATTTCAAGATTCATGGAGACTCCGAAGAGTACTCATTGGCAAGAAGGAAAGAGAATTTTGAGATATGTTGTTGGAACAACCGACTTTGGTATCCGATACACATCAAGTTTAAACTTTGAGCTGATCGGATATACTGATAGTGATTTTGCAGGTTCCATTGATGACAGGAAAAACACATCTGGGTATGTGTTCAGTCTCGGATCTGGAGCGGTGGCATGGACATCAAAGAAAAAACCCATTATGACTCTATCTTCTATTGAGGCAGAGTATGTTGCAACATCTATAGCAACATGTCAAGCTGTGTGGATGAGAAGGGTCTTGAACGAATTGTTGCATAACCAGAATGATGCAACTCAAATTATCTGTGACAATAAATCTTCCATTGCACTGTCAAAGAGTCACGTCTTTCACAAACAGAGTAAGCACATTGATATGAGGTATCATTTCATTCGAGAGTTGGTAATTGGTAAAGAGATTTATGTTCAGTTCTGCAGATCTGAAGAACAATTTGTAGACATATTTATGAAACCTTTGGGAAATGAATTGTTCAAAATTCATAGAAAAAATATTGGGGTCTGTAAGCTGTAATGCATTGTTTACAACAATTTTGTTTCTGTTTTTGAAATGATTAAGAGGGAGTATGTCATAGATTAATCATTTCACTGCTTGGATAGCGGCGAATCGGTGGTCGTCTTGACCCTTCAAGACTTGAAGATTTAATTACTCTAAATGGTGGCCGCCTTAACCTTTGAAGGAAACAAAATTCTATCACTGCCTTCATTAAATTTTATCGTTTCTAAAATCGTATGGAAAATTGGTGTTAGCATAAATAAATGAAGAACGAATTGTAATAAAGTTGTGATCTAAAGAATCACAGTTTTTGAATAGAAGTAATTTTTGAATTCTCTTTATGGATTCTGCGTTTATGATTTCCTGTTATTGAGTTTCTAAACTCATTTCATTCCCTGATCAAATTAGTTATATTGCTTTCAATTTGATTTAACACAGTAATTATTTTGATTTTACCAATTGTAAACCCGGTTTTATATTTATTCAGAGTTTACATGTTAAAATCCCACATAGGCCTTTTTGTTTTACCAAAAATTCCGAACCCAAAAGTGGTGGTCCCCAAAGTCTGTACGTATTTAGCAATTCAACATTCTTGTTTCATTTTGTTTTTGCATCGGGTGTTGGCAAACCCCGAACTCCGATTTTACCTGGGCCCACTGCTTTATTGCATTTCGCGAATTGACAATTCTCTTTGCTTTTTGTTTTTGTATCGAGCATTTGTAAACGCTAATACTCGAAACCCCGAAAGTGCTGGGCCCACAGCCTTCCTGCGTTTTCTCAATTCAACAAATTCTTTGGGTATTTTGTTTTGGGGTCGAGCGTCTATAAACGCCCAACCTCGAGTGTCGTCGTGCCTCTGTTTTTTCACACATCGAAACACAAACAATCACTCAACAAAAACTGTACATAATTTAGTTTACATATATATTTATCTTTCCTTATCAAGGTAAATCCATGACTATGGTAGTTTTCTCTTTAATTTCTTTCAAAATTTTCAGGGTTTTATGTTAGTGAGGAGGTCAAATTAAAGATAGGCATGTGGTTGCAGGTATAAAGGAGGAGTACATTAAGATTGAGTTCAACAGTGGCATGCTTTAATTGAGATAGAAGAGGCTCTTTGGGGCCTCCCTTGAGGAGCCACCACCTTCCTCTTGGTCATAGGGTAGAGACGCTTCGAAGAGGCGCTCAGGCGGTCATTGTTGATAATGCACGATGAGCTGAAATTCGCTGGAAGAGGAACAAGACACAAGCTCGAGCTCTAAACTATAGAATAGTCTATTATATTTATTACCTCCAATGTTATGCTAAAATAGACCAGAGATAAGTGTCCCCAGATCATAAGCCTTAGATGTTCATTGGCGTTTTGACTGGAATATATGTGAAATACTGGAAAAATATCAAAAAATACTAGATATAACTGAAATAGGAAGATGCCCAAAATTGGTAGCGTCAATATTTTCCACACTATAATATGAAAATAAAAACATTATCTAATGGGATTGTGAAAAGGCTGGCAACAGTTTTAGAGACTGATTTCCTGATCCTTAACAAAATCCCTTACTCCATCTACAGATCTCAGCATTTCCGCCTACTCATTGACATTTCCATCCATGGTTATTAAAAGAGTCAGGTTAGTAGAATAGATAACAGAAGCATGGATAGGACAGTAATTAAGAAAACAAACAAAATAAATATGCCATGGAAAGGAAGTATTGTATTTAGAGAACCTGGTCAGATGTGATTTCAGTCGCTAAGCCATCCACACTAACAGAAGAAAAGTGTTTTTGGTAAGATGTATTAATCTTTGTGCTTCCTGTGATGGATGCTTCCAGTGATGCTTTAACAAGGTAAGCTTTCATACTTTCACCTTTGTCTCTAGTGCCTTCTCTCTACCTTGATTTACTATGCAATCACAACTCCATAATCCAATGAATTTAGAACTAAAATGAAATACAAGCTTATTCTTTTGATGTTGAATATGTGCGTAAAAATTGATTCAGATGAATATTTATCAATTTGCAGGGTAATGGAGTTGTTCAGATGAATATTTATCATTGTGCAGGGTAATGGAGTTGTCGTTATGGAATTTTCGTTGAATATGTGCCTAAATACCGACTAAGGTGAATATATAGAATTATGTAGGGCGATGGGGAAGGCGGTGAAGATAACATCTCTTTCTAAATCTGCCAAGCTCCCGAGATCTGATTTTTTTGTTTGATTTTTGTGTCTGGTGTGAGGGCATGCAAATGGCCATGACCAACCATCGCCATCGAATCCAGTGACAAGATCTGCAAGCTTTCACTTCCCAAAAACCTGGATGCAACCACTTACTTGTTGAAGAGAATTTAATATAACTAGCCCAGCCACTCAAAACCATGGCTGATGGACGCCGATAGGCGATGCCAAAGCCGTCAGGTTAATTGTCAGAACCCTAAACATCATCAGCTGCAGGTTATAGCTGTGCCAAGTATGTTAATGAATAATTTATGTTAATCAAGGGCTCTAATAATAATGTTAATCAGGGTCTCTAATAATTCACTGACCCATAATGACATGAGCATCTGTAGTGGATGATGAACCTCTATAAAGATCATCTTTTGTTAAATATTTTTCATTAATTTCTTCAATATACAAATTGATCTATTAAGCAAATTGATCTATTGAGGTAGCTAGAATGGATTAATAAGTTGATTGAATTTTTCATTATTTCCATATCAATTTCATCATATTTTGGAGAATACTTTATGTCTAAACCATTTTAAATTGTCTTCATTCAATAGATACCAGTAATACTGGTAGCTATAAGGTTAGGTAAGTTTTTTTCTAGTTAGGGTTTTGAAATTGAAAAACAAACCTTGTTTTGGTGATGTTAGTTTTTTTATAGAGTGAAACTGGAAAAAAAAAATTGAATACACAATTTATACATTTTGCAGATACATGTAAATATATTCATCAAAATTTATTTTCCATATTTTATTGCACTCTCTCATTATTATATTATTTTTTGTCAATCCACTTCAAATCTAAGTTAATCCACTCCCATGATATGTATTTAACACAATTAAACTAAAAAATATATAAGATCATGAAATGAAACGTTTGAGCTAAGTGTCGGATTCAAAAATAGATTTACGGGCATCCTCACCATGATTAATATTCCCCATAAGCCATGGTAATTGAAAATAATATGTATTTAAGAGAATTAAACTAGAAAAAAAAATACAAGGATCATGGAATGGTCAAGCTAAGTGTACGATTCAAGAATATGTAAGAATCTTGAAATGTCGAGCTAAGTGTACGATTCAAGAATAGATTTACGGGCCTCCTCACCATGATTAATATCCCCATAAGTCATCATAATTGATAATAATGCATAATTGATTTTACAAATCTAAATCACCGTAATTGATAATAATGCGTAATTGATTTTACGAATCTAAGGTGTCTGCATCGACTAGATGGATTCATTAATATGTTAATTAATGAAACATTTTTAATGGTTTTTTATATTAAGAGGATGGGTTTATGGAATAACTAATAACAAGGATATATGGTCTTCAAATAACTAATAACCAATGAAGAGACGGTTCAGATAATCATCGTAATGTTTTTTTTTTCTTTTGTCACGCTGAAAACTAAAGCCTAACTAGTAAAGTAATTAAAGAAAGCCTAACTAGTAAAGTAATTAAAGAATAGAGAAAAACCATTGAGTGATTGTGACCTTGAATCAAGAGAGTCCAAATGCTAAATCTCTTTGAACACATTGAAATATAAAACCTAATTAATAAAGTAATTAAAACAAAAAATAACCCATTAAATGTTTGCCACATATTTATATGAAAACACAAACAATGAGAGAATAATGTATACAGACCCAAGAAAGTAAACATCAATGCAACTCTCTAAATAATGAAACTATCAAAACTAATAAGAAAATGAATTAACTAACACAACCATACAAGATCATTCTTGCCCATCCCTGTTATCCACAATGCTAGCAACACTATTCCTGTAAAATTCCACTATGACTTCCATGGCATGAATGTGCATTTCTATGTAGTCATCTGTCTCCTGAAAAAGAGTTTCACACCCGATATTCCTGCAATTAGGAAGCATCCTATGGCGTCATGATAATGCTGCATGTTTCAATGTCACTATTATTTCAACATATGAAATTTAGAGAGGCCAATCTCATCCTCCTAGCCTAACTTATCCTACGACTTTCCTGTCAATGAAAAGGACGTTTAGAGATAAACTCCAAACAAAACATTTATTTGCAGTGTGCAGAAAATAAAATAAATCTGTGAAAGGCTCGTGTTAATTGAAACTTAAATCGGTGAAAGGCTCGCGTTAATTGGAACTTTTGTCATCCATCTATAAAAGAAACACTTTGGTTAATTAAAACGTCAACAAAGTGATTGACACAGTAATTTATTAATTATATTAAGTAAATGTGAAAAAGTAAACACAAAAACGTTTGCATTTACAAATGCAAGGAAATTAATACTTGAAATCACAACCCTTAATTTAATTTAATGTGACTACTAAGAATATTCAATCCATTTATTAATTATATTAAGTAAATGTGAAAAAGTAAACACAAAAACATATGCATTTACAAATACAAGGAAGTTAATACTTGAAATCACAACTCTTAATTTAATGTGACTACTAAGAATATTCAATTCATTTATTAATTATATTAAGTAAATGTGAAAAAGTAAACACATGTATGCATTTACAAATGCAAGGAAGTTAATACTTGAAATCATAACCCTTAATTTAATGTGACTACTAAGAATATTCAATCCATATTATTTAATGTCATCTATACAATAGGCATCAAGTATTAAAAACATGTTTAATGTGCCCATTTCCAATAGGTATACGCTGGAGTGTGAGTGTCATGATAATGCACCATTAAACTACCCACTCCATAATTTTGTTTTTCAAATTAACATCATTTTAACCAATGATATAATTTAGCTCACACATTTAGAAAATTAGGAAAATAAAATTGTTTATAAAAATATTGAAATAATGTTAGAATAATTTTATTATCATAAAAATTTAAAAATAAGATACAAAATGCACCATTTATTAATCAAAATGAAACAAGTAATACACAATCAATGGTAGTTGATGGCAAGGGCGGAAGCTATAATCCCGAGGCACGGACTAATAAAAGTGTTAATTGATGTGGAAATACTATAAAAAGATCTTTTACAAATTCTATGCAAGGGCTCACATTGGAAAATAATGCGTGTTTGTAAATTACTATCAAGTAATAAAGTAATAGTAATAAAATAAAATCAAGTTATACACCGTTGATTGTAAGGGCGGAAGGTATAGTCCCAAGGCAGGAACTAACAAAAGTGTTAATTGATGTGGAAATAGTATAAGAAGATTTCTTACAAATTCTATGCAAGGGGTCACATTCGAAAATAATGTGTGTTTCTAAATTATTATAAAGTAATAAAGTAATAGTAATAAAATAAAATAATGTTTATTTTATTCTTTAATCAATTTATAAAGATGTACGTTTATGTGATTACTTTTTCATATTTAATAAATAATATTAGAAAATTATTTGCTCACCACTAGATTGCTATGGATGACCTTGATTGATCATGACTATGATTGATTATGGTTGACCATGGTTGAACATGGTTGGCCATAACCATATTGTCAGATTGTGACGAACACAACATATTGTCACGATGTGAACATATGAAATTTTTGTTCATCATATTGCCACTTTTTACTTAAATGACATGTCATTGTAATGTGATGAACATAAACCCCTCGTCACAATATCCACATCATCGTCAATATGTGATAAACAATATATTGTCGTCACAATGTGTTGAATGTAGCCCCATCATTGCAATGTGATGCAAATATCCTGTCATCATATTGTGATGCAAATATCTTATCATCGTAATCTGATGAACTTATCCCCTCCCTTGCAATGTGATGAACATAACCATATTGTCGCAATGTGACGAACCTAGCCTTATATGTTGAACATACGATGTGATGAACCTAGCCTTATACGCTGAACATACGATGTGACGAACATAACCACATTGTTACAATGTTACGAACCTAGCCTTATACATTGAACATACGATGTGACAAACATAACCATATTGTCGCAATGTTGTTGTTGGATAAATCCGTAAGTGCGGACACAAACCGATCTCCCTAGATCCACCTGGATCTAGAACAAAACATGACAGAATATATTGCTTTCCCTAGATCTAACTATTGAATTAAATTGGAAGTGAGAATAAGAGACATACCTTGTAATCGCTTCCTTAATCTTTGTTACTCCAGCTTCGCTCCAGCGCTCTCGTGCAGTCAAGATCAAAACAGCACAAACCAACCAAAGTGAAAGCAAATGATATATTCAATAGCTAATCTATACATATGATCAAGGAGTTATGTAATAAAGTAGATCTAACTTTATGGGAAAGAAATATATCACTGTATTATATTGAATATGAAAGAGAGATTACAACCGTTGCCTTGATGTCGTAAGGTCCCTTCCAACTGTCCTTCGTTCCCCAC
>JASDQU010106883.1:0-14715 GCA_032191745.1 Picea mariana | reverse complement strand
TTTTACATAGGAAAATGCAACTTCTTTTCTCAGGAAAAGTTCTTCTTCCTTCTCTCTTCAGGAACTCAGGCCACTGTGACCCTTCTGAAGGCAACAGATAGGTTTACATCATTAACGATCATAGGGATGACGAAAATAATGTGTAACAAATGTGACGAACATAAATATGGTTAACCTTGATTGACCATGACCATGGTTGACTATGATTGACCATGGTTGACAATGGTTGGCCATAATCATATTTTCACAATGTGACGAACACAACAATATTATCGCGATGTGAAGAACATTAGTGGCCATAAAAATATTTTTTGCAATGTGACGAGCATGTCTTGTCATAACCATATTGTCAAAATTTGATGAATATAACCATATTGTCGCAATGTGACAAATATGACTGGCCATAACCATATTGTCGCAATGTGACGAACATAACCTTGTCATCACAATGTGATGAAAATAGCCATATTGTTGCAATGTGATGAACATAACCTCATCGTCCTAATGTGATGAACATATCCTCACTGCATGTGACATAGATATCCTATCGTCATAATGTGAAAAAACAACATACGAACCTGGCCTTATACGTTGAACATACGATGTGATGAACATAACCATATTGTCGCAATGTAATGAACATAAATATGGTTGAACTTGATTGACCATGACCATGGTTGACTATGGTTGACCATGGTTGAAAATGGTTGAACATGGTTGGGCATATCCATATTGTCATACTGTGACGAACACAATGATATTGACCATGACCATTGACCATGGTTGAAATTGGTTGACTATGGTTGACAATGGTTTGCCATAACCATATTGACAATGTGATGATTGACCATGACCATGGTTGACTATGGTTGACCATGGTTGAAAATGGTTGAACATGGTTGGCCATAACCATATTGTCACAATGTGATGAACACAACGATATTGTCTTGATGTGAAGAACATGAGTTGCCATAACAATATTTTTCGTAATGTGACGAGCATGTCTTGTCATAACCATATTGTCACAATTTGATAAATATAACCATATTGTCTCAATGTGACGAATATGACTGGCCATAACCATATTATCGCAATGTGACAAACATAACCTCGTCATCAAAATTTGATAAAAATAAAGATATTGTTTCAATGTGATGAACAGAACCTCGTCGTCCTAATGTGATGAACATATCCTCACATCCGTGACACAAATATCCTATCGTCATAATGTGAAAAATAATGTCATGTCATCACTTTGTGATGAACATCGCCCCATTGTCGAAATAAATATCTTGTCATCGCTATGTGATGAACATAGAACATTTATTTTCATCACATATCCATTTGACATATGATGAACATACAACATTTATGTTCACGACATTGCCACTTTTTACTTAAATGACATGTCATTGTAATGTGATAAACATAAACCCCTCGTCGCAATATCCTTGTCATCATCAATATGTGACAAACAATATATTGTCGTCACAATGTGATGAATGTAGCCCCATCATTGTAATGTGATGCAAATATCCTCTCATCATATTGTGATGCAAATATCTTGTCGTTGTAATCTAGTGAACTTATCCCCTCCCTTGTAATGTCACAAAAATAACCATATTGTCATGATATGACCAACATATCCTCACCATCCCAATTTCATCAAAATAGCTTCATCGTCGCAATGTTACGTGAATATCATGTCGTCATAATGTGACAAACACTTCCAAATTTAACTATTTGAATGTCATCCGTAGTCTTGGTCAACTATGGTCATGGCCAACCATGGTCACCTATGGATAACAACTATCAAACTTGGTTAACCATTGTCAACCATATTCAACCACAGTCAACCATGGTCATGGTCAAACAAGGTCAACAATAGTGAAAGTCATCCATAGTGAACGTCAAGCATAGTGAAGGTCCACGAAAGTTAACCATGGTGAAGGTTTATGGAAGTTAACCATGGTCATGGTCAACCATAATTAACCATGTCAACCATAGTGAACCTTTCCTTCCCAAAGTCAACAAATTTCTACGATGAACATATGGCTTTTATGTTCATCACATTGTCAATCTTTACTTAAATGACTTGTCATTGCAATGTGATGAACCTAAAACCCTCGTCCCAATATCCTCATTGTCATCAATATTTGACAAAAAATATATTGTCGTCGCAATGTGATGAACATAGCCCCTTCATTGGAATGTGATGCAAATATCCTGTCATCATATTGTGATGCTAATATCTTGTCATCACAACATGGGGAACATAGCCTCATCATCACAATGTCATCAACATAGCTTCATTGTCACAATGTTACATGAATATCATGTCATCATAATGTGACAAACACTTCCAAATTTCATTATCTGAATGTCATCCATAGTCTTGGTCAATTATGGTCATGACTAACCATGATCGTTTATGGAAAACCACTGTCAAACATGGTTAACCCTTGTCAACCATGGTCAACCAGAGTTAGCTATGGTCATGGTCAACCAAGTTCAACCATAATGAAGTTCTTCCATAGTAAACGTCAACCATAGTGAAGGTCTACAGAAGTTAACCATGATGAAGGTCTATGGAAGTTAACCATAGTCATCGTCAACTATAATTAACCATGTCAACCATAGTGAACCTTTCCTTCCCAAAGTTAACAAAGTTCTACCAAAGTTAGTCATGATTATGACCAACCATACCGAAGCATGGTCATTGTAAATTATTATATTAATGTATTAATACTTTAATAATGTATTACTTATTTATTAATGTATTATTACTTTAATAATGTATTACTAATGTATTAATATATTGTTACTTTAATAATGTATTTTTACTTTAATAATGTATTTATTAAGGTATTAATACTTTAATAATGTATTACTAAAATATTTGATACATTTTTAATGTATCATTTCTTTAAAATTATTTTTTTTTAAACCATATTTATGTTTTATTATAAATATTAATATTAATATTTTAGTCTATTAATAATATTACTAAATAAATTATTAATAATGTACAAATTAATTCATGTATTAATATATAAATTAATTAATACTTAATGTTACTTAACAGTATTAAAAATAATAAATTCATTATTAATGATATATTTAATGTATAAAATAATTAGTGTATTAATGTATAAATAATAAATACTTTACATTATAAGTTACATCATTAATGTATTAGTACTTTAATAATGCAGTGTATTAACTAATTAATACTTTAATTATTTATTATTAATGTATTAATACTTTAATGATGTATTTATTAAGGTATTAATATTTTAATAATGTATTGATTTTTTTTAATATATTAATTTGTAATATTAATGTTTTAATATCAATATTTATGTTTTAATATAAATACAAATATAAATATAAATATAAATATTTATATCTTTGTGATTAAGAATATTAATAAATACATTATTAATATTATATTTAATGCATTAATGTATATATTAATTAATACATTATATTATTAATGTATCATTCAATTAATAAGTTACCTTATATATTAATGCAAATTAATATTTTTTGATGCAGGAGCATCACCAGCACATCAAGCGAGCCAGCGCAGAAGCGGAAGACAGCTGGACGAGCCAACAAAAATTTTGAAAATGCTTTGGGACTGTTGCACAAATCTTAAATGAGTCATTTAAGAGGAGGCGCCTTTGTATATTGTAAATGGACCTTGAGTGGATAGCTCTCATCCTTAGGTAGATAGTCGACATTTAATATAGTTAATGCTAGTAGATAGGAATTTAATTTTAGATTTGATAGCTTTAGAGTCCGAGAG
The DNA here is from genome assembly GCA_032191745.1 of Picea mariana. NCBI lineage: Eukaryota > Viridiplantae > Streptophyta > Pinopsida > Pinales > Pinaceae > Picea > Picea mariana. The sequence continues at coordinate 10,904 of JASDQU010106883.1, read as the reverse complement.
GGAAAAACAGATATAGACACCCTCCTTGTATATTGTAACATGATTATGAAGCACCATTGTTGAAGAGAGCATGCAGAGAATTGTATGAAAAACACCCATGTACATACATTTGAATTAATAGAAGAAAGCTTTGATTCAAATTCATGGTTTGTGTTGTTTCTCTGTGTATTGATGCTATGCTCATGAATGTTTGCTTCCTGTTGTACATTTTCTTTTATATGTTGTGTATGTGATTTCATGGTTGAATTGAAATCTAAAGGGGACAAGGAGTTAATTTCAATTGTTTTTCTATTTGAGCTATAGAATTCCTGCAAGGAGTGGAGTTGAATTTGTCCGCAAGGAGTGCGCTGACAGAGGTCTTTAGATAGAGATAAATTTTGTTCTAAGTTCCCAGAAGTGTAGATTGGGCACCGGAGCCATGCAAGGCATGCGAAGGCTAGACGAAGTCTCAAAGTTGTGATTCTGAGAAAAGGGAATTATGATTTCTGCTGCAGGAGTGCACAGAGTCGAGAGACTTCAACACTCAGTCGAGGTTGAAGATTGTCCGCAAGGAGTGTGTGCAAGAGTTTTCCTGAAGGGACTTGAAAGTTGTGAGAAAAGATCAGGAAGAATAGGCCTCAGAGTTGTTGAAGAACAACTTAGACAAGTGTGACTTGAAGTTGCAAGGATGTTGCAGGTCGGAGAGTAGGTGAGCAAGTCTTGTGAGGAGACACTTCTTCATTTCGGGGATTCACAAAGGGAAGAACAGATGAACGAAATTCTCCGAGGAGATTTCGTGAATCACCGTGAGTCGTTAGATCTCGTGGAGGTGCAGGGAGGTTACTGTAAAAGCGTGAAGGAGATTCAAAGCTCAGGAAGGTCTGAGCCATTGATCCAAGACAGTCAGGGCCATTGAATCCATCGCGAGATCGCCCATCGGGTTTTCGTGAGAAAAGAGTCGAGGATTTGGCCACGGGAATCACGATATTGCGATAAGCGATATTCCGATGGTTTCATAAATAGTGTGGGCCACAGGAGTTGGTAACGTGGACAGGTGATGCGAGTTATCAGGATTTCACAGTGAAAGTTCCGAGTATTGAACATTAGGATTCACGATTCCGCGAAATTCGAAGTCCCGGCGGGGAGACGTGACCGTTGAAAAGTCAACTCGCGAGCGTATCGGAGTTTTCGGCGCATCGGGACTCGGAAGTTGGAGAACTGAGTGTTTGGTGTCATGAGTAGCAAAGTCGCGATAGAGTCGAAGTCCTTATAAAGGAAAGAGGAAGTTAGCATTGACTGACGCATCGGGTCTCGGGGATTTAAGAGCCCAGTGATCAACAGAGAACTTGCGAAGCTGGGAGTTCTGATCCTCCAATAGTCTAGGAAGGGGGATCGCACAGGAGAAGAGAATCTATGGGGTGTAGATTTCCGAATAGGGAAATAGAAGAACCTTGGTGTTCTTCGGGCCATTGGAGAAGAAGATCCTGTGGGAGCAGACGTGCTCCGAGGAGTGTGACTGCGTCAGTTGTGGTATCAGAGCGAGAATACTTATTTTCTTTCTGTAGCAGAGAAGGAGAAATTCACCATACCGCTAAGAAGAGAAAGACAATCACTTGATCCAGAGGATATGGAGGTGCAAAGGAGAGGCAAGCAGGTAGTCAATCCAGAAATGGAGAGACATATGAGAGATCTCAGAGAAAAACTCGAAGACATGGAGATAGCTCAAAGATGCACAGTTGGTGCAGGGGATCTCAGTGATTCCGACAGTGAAGTTGAAGCTGAACGAGAAGAGAAAGTTGCAGATGAGGATGTAGCGAATGAATGCCTAATTAACGCCATCGCAAGGATGGGTGCAAAAGCGAAGATGGACATTCGAGTCTATGAGGGAAATCTGGATGCTGAAGAACTACTAAATTGGATTAGAGCTCTTGACACCTACTTCGATTATCAAGATATCGAAGAGGATAAGAAAGTCAAACATGTTGTTACGCTCTTGAAGGGACATGCAGCATTGTGGTGGGATGAGCTACAAGCTGACAGATGTTGTGCAAAGACAAGCAGAAGATCAAGAGTTGGGATCAAATGATTGCGAAGATGAAGGAAAAGTTCATCCCAAGAGATTATCAAATTACTCTGTTCAGGAGGATGCATAACCTGAGACAGAAGATGATGACAGTGAAAGAGTACACTGAGGAATTCTATCGACTGAACATTAGAGAAGGTCATTGGGAGAGTGATGATGAGAAGGTGGCTAGACACCTGAATGGTCTAAGATACAAAATTCAGGATGAATTGAGCATGGTAACCATACGAACTGTGGAGGATGCTTATTAGATGGATTTAAAAGTTAAAGAGAAGCTGAGCCGTAAGAAAGGTTAGTGAGGGCGAGGCAGAAGTCAGCCCAGAGGCAAAGCGGTTACCCAGGACAAATACCAGAAGCCCAAGGAGGAATGGAAGAAACCTCGGGGTAAAGTTGAGAGAGGTGGGACCTCACAGCGAGGACCATATGTTGAATAGAGAGGGAAGCATATAGAGCAAAGTGGTGGGTATGTTGACAACAACACTTTTCCTCATACCAGAGGTAGAGGAAGAGGAAGAGGTGGAGTAATCACATGCTTTACATGTGGGAAGAATGGGCACAAGTCTTATGAGTGTCCAGAGAAAAAGAAGGACATTAGAGAAGCTCACATCACTGAAGCGCAGACGCGAGATGTTGAGGCTGAAGATGCAGAATGTGGAAGATCGCTTATGATGTGTAAAGTCCTTTTGACGCCCGAGAAGGAGGTGGAAAGTTCAGTCCAAAGGACCAGACTATTCAGAACAACTTGCAATACTAAGGAAAGGGTGTGCAAGGTCATTGTAGATAGTGGTAGCACGGATAATCTCGTATCTACAGAGATGGTAGAGAAGCTGGAGCTAGAGACGACTGATCATCCCAGCCCATACAGAGTTTCGTGGCTACAAAAGCGACACCAAGTAACTGTTACTCAACAATGCTTGGTTAAATTTAAGATAGGTGGATATAATGATAAGATTCTCTGTGATGTTATTCCCATGGATGTTTGTCATTTATTGCTGGGTAGACCATGGCAATATGACGGAAATGTGATTCATGATGGGAGAATGAACACATATACCCTCGAGAAGAATGGGAGAACCCATATGTTTCTTCCGATAAAGGATAAGGAGGTGAATCTAGAAGTGAACAACACCATACTTCTCATGAGTGGGAAGGAGCTTCTTACAGAGGTGAAGAAGAAAGAAGATCCACAATTCTTTGTTGTCAGGAAACCAAAAATTGTTTTGACTAGCACAAGAGTGGATGATTTACTAGATGAAGTTCAAGAACTATTGGAAGAGTTCGTTGAAATCATAGTGGACGAATTACCTCATGCGTTGCCACCGATGAGAAGTGTGAGTCATCATATAGACTTCATACCAGGAGCCAGTTTGTCGAATAAATCCACATACAGGTTGATGCCACAAGAAAATGAAGAAAGCTTGAGTCCATGTGTTGTTCCGACAGTACTTAGTCCAAAGAAGGATGGAGGTTGGAGAATGTGTACCAATTCAAGGGCAATTAACAAAATAACCATCAGGTACAGGTTTCCACCATCGAGAATGGATGATCTGATGGATTGCCTGAGTGGGGCAAGGTATTTTTCAAAGATAGATTTGAAAAGCGGATATCACCAGATTCGCATGAGGGAAGGCGATGAATGGAAGATAGCCTTCAAAAATAATGAAGGACTATATGAATGGCTAGTCATGTCGTTTGGTTTGAAGAATGCACCAAGTACCTTTATGAGGTTGATGAATGAATTCCTAAGGGAATTCATCGGAAAATTTGTCATTCTTTATTTGGATGACATACTGATTTATAGTAAATTAGTGGCATAACACTTGAAGCATTTGGCCATAGTGATGAAAGAAGCTACAGTAGGAGAAGCTGTTGATTAATATGAAGAAGTCCTCATTTATGAAGACAGAGCTCATTTACTTGGGTTTTGTTATTTTAGCAAATGAGTTGAGGATGGATCCGAATAAGGTGGAAGTGATCAAGAAATGGCCATCACAGAGAAATGTGTTCGAGGTGAGAAGTTTTCATGGTTTGGCTAGTTTCTACCAAAAGTTCATCAGGAATTTCAGTGGGATTAGTGCAGCGATGATGGATATAGTGAAGAAGCGGCATAAATATTTTCACTGGACAAAAGAGGCTGAGAAGAGATTCAATTTGTTGAAGCGGAAGATCACGGAACAATCCGTTTTGGTGTTGCCGGATTTCCAGAAGACATTTCAGGTGAAATGTGATGCAAGCAGATTTTCCATAGGAGCGGTCTTGAGTCAAGAAGACAGACCAATCGCATATTTCAGTGAGAAGTTGGATGAAGAGAAACTGAAATACTCCACGTATGATAAAGAATTTTATGCTATCATACAGGCACTGAAGAAGTGGAGGCATTACTTGATCCCGAAAGAATTTGTTTTGTATAGTGATAACCATGCATTACAGTTTGTGACTCAACAGGAGAAGTTGAATCAGAAACATACAAAATGGGTAGAGTATATGCAAAATTTCACATTTGTGATTAAACATATTTTGGGTACTGCTAACAAAGTGGCTGATGCTTTGAGCAGGAAGTGTTTGTAGCTGCAGGAATTCCAAGTCAAAACATTGGGTTTTGAAAATCTCAGGGACATGTACGCAGGAGATGCATATTTTTCGGAAGCGTATGAAGCAGCTGAGAATCCAGTTCTTAGAGATAGAAGCCCTTGGATAGACTAGATGATCCAGGAGGGATTGTTGTTCAGAGGCAATCAACTGTGCATTTTGAATTGCTCCATGAGGGAGAACTTGTTAAAATAGAAGCACAGTGGTCGATTGGTAGGACATTTTGGGCATGACAAAACATTTGTGAAGCTGAATGAGTCATATTTTTGGCCGGGGATGTGAGCATATGTCAAAAGATTCATTGAAAAATGTAGAATTTCCCAGCATTCGAAGGGAAGAAAAAAGAATGCAGGTTTTTATCAGCCATTGCCCATACCAGAAAGGCCATGGGAGGCGATTAGAATGGATTTTGTATTGGGGTTGCCGAGGACACAAAGAGGTGTTGATTCAATCTTTGTGGTAGTAGATAGGTTTTCAAAGATGGTGCATTTTATCCCATGCCATAAAACCAGCGATGCGACTCATATCGTGAATTTGTTTTTCAAAGAGGTCATTCGACTTCATGGATTGCCGAAAAGCATAGTTTCGGATAGAGACACAAAATTCATAGGGAATTTTTGGAGGACCTTGTGGAAGAAGCTAGGAACTAACTTGGTGTTTATTTTTGCTTATCATCCTCAGGCATATGGGAAAACAGAAGTGGTGAACAGAAGTCTAGGAGACTTGCTGAGGAGCTTAGTGGCGGAGCACCATAGCAGTTGGGATAGTATACTACCACAAGCAGAGTTCGCATACAACGACTCACTGAACAGGAGTATAGGCCGAAGTCCATTTCAGGTTGTGTTTGGGATGCAGCCGAGAGGAGTTTCTGAATTGCGAGATTCAGAACAGATTGCTACTAGCAGTGCTAGTGCAGAGGAGTTCGCTGAGGCAATGAAGGAACTTAATAGCTAGGTGAAGGAACGATTGCTGAAAGCAAATCAGAAGTATAAGTGCAGGGCAGATCAGCATCAGAGACAACTTCAGTTTGAGGTTGGTGATCTAGTTATGGCACACTTAAGGAAAGAAAGGTTCCCGAGGGGAACATACAACAAGTTAAAAATGAAGAAAATCAGGCCATGCAAGGTCTTGAGAAAATTCGGAGAGAATGCTTATGAGATCGAGCTGCCGGATGGCATTGGAATATCTTCGATATTCAATATCGTATATTTATACCCATACAAGACTGGAGGAGCAGGAAATGGAACTGAGGAGCGAGTGATCCAGTGGATGAAGCAAATGCCAATAACAGAAAAGATGCAGATGGAGTGCATAATGGAAAAAAGAGTGGGTAGGAAGACCTGAAGGAAGCAATACTTTGAGTATCTGGTCAAATGGAAGAATCACCCAGTGGAAGATGTCAGCTGGGAGAGCGAAGTGGAAATCCAGAAACTTGGACATACCATGCAGGAGCTCATGGAGAGGAGCCCATGAAATTTTTCAAGCCGAGGAGTATGATGCAGGAGCATCGCCAGCACATCAAGCGAGCTAGCGTGGAAGCGGAAGACAGCTGGACAAGCCAACACAAATTTTGAAAATGCTTTGGGACTGTAGCGCAAATCTTAAATGAGTCATTTAAGAGGAGGCGCCTTTGTATATTGTAGATGGACCTTGAGCAGATAGCTCTCATCCTTAGGTAGATAGTCGGCATTTCATATAGTCAATGCTGGTAGATAGGAATTTAATTTTATATTTGATAGCTTTAGAGTCTGAGAGGGAAAAATGGATATAGACACCCTCCTTGTATATTGTAAGATGATTATGAAGAATCATTGTTGAAGAGAGCATGCAGAGAATTGTATGAAGAACACCCATGTACAGACATTTGAATTAATAGAAGAAATATTTGATTCAAATTCATGGTTTGTGTTGTTTCTCTGTGTATTGATGCTATGCTCATGAATGTTTGCTTCCTGTTATACATTTTCTTTTATATGTTGTGTATGTGATTTCATGGTTGAATTGAAATCTGAAGGGGACAAGGAGTTAGTTTCAATTGTTTCTCTATTTGAGCCAGAGAATTCCTGCAAGGAGTGCAATTGAATTTGTCCGCAACGAGTGCATTGAAAGAGGGATTCAGATAGAGATAACTTTTGTTCTAAGTTCCTAGAAGTGCAGATTGGGCACCGGAGCCATGCAAGGCGTGTGCAAGCTAGACAAAGTCTCAAAGTTGAGATTCTGAGAAAAGGGAATTAAGATTTCTATTGTAGGAGTGCGTAGAATCGAGATACTTCAACACTCAGTCGAGGTTGAAGATTGTCCGCAAGGAGTTCATACAAGAATTTTTCTGAAGGGACTCGAAAGTTGTGAGAAAGGATCAGGAAGGATAGGCCTCAGAGTTGCTGAAGAAAAACATAGAAAAGTGTGACTTGAAGTTGCAAGGACGTCGCAGGTCGGCGACTAGGCAAGCAAGTCTCGTGAGGAGACACTTCTTCATTTCGGGGATTCACAAAGGGAAGAACAGACGAACGAAATTCTCCAAGGAGATTTTGTGAATCACCGTGAGTCGTTAGATCTCGCGGAGGTGCAGGGAATTTACTGTACAAGTGTAAAGGATATTCAAAGCTCAGGAAGGGCCAAGCCATTGATCCAAGATAGTCAGGGCCATTGGATCCATTACGAGATCGCCCATCGGGTTTTCGTGAGAAAAGAATCAAGGATTTGGCCATGGGAATCGCGATATTGTAATAAGTGATATCCCAACGGTTTCATAAATAGTGTGGGCCACAGGAGTTGGTGATGTGGACAGGTGACGTGAGTTATCGGGATTTCACAGCGAAAGTTCCGCATATTGAACATCAGGATTCACGATTCCGTGAAATCCAAAGTCCTGGTGGGGAGACGTGACCATTGAAAAGTCAACTCGTGAGCATATCAGAGTTTTCTACACATCGGGACTTGGGAGTTGGAGAACCGAGTGTTTGGTGTCGCGAGTAGCGAAGTCACGATAGATCTGAAGTCCCGATAAGGGAAAGAGGAAGTCAGCGTTGACTAACACATTGGGTCTCGGGGATTTGAGAGCCCAGTGATCAACAGAGAACTTGCGAAGCTGCGAGTTTCGATCCTCCGATAGTCCAGGAAGGGGGATCGCACAGGAGAAGAGAATCTGTGGGGTGCATATTTCCTAATAGGGAAATAGAAGAACCTTGGTGTTCTTCGGGCCATTGGAGAAGAAGATCTTGTGGGAGCGGACGTGCTCCAAGGAGTGCGCCTGCATCATTTTTATTTATACATTACATTAATACAATACATCAATGTATCATTACATTATTAATGTTTTATTTTATTACCCTATTATTAATTAATAATGTATAAATTAATTAATTAATTAGTTAATACATTACACTATTAATGTATCAATCAACTACATTTTACATTAATGTAACTTAAAACTTTAATTTATAGATTGCATTTATGAATTATTATTTTTTTTTGTAAGTAAGAAGTTTTATATATAAAGGGCCTTCAAAAACCAAGTCAGAGGTACAAAAAACAGATAGTGACCGTACTGTAGTTACTGAACTACCCCAATAGAAGGGAAACCAGTCCAACCAACCGGGTAATCAAGCATTGAAAATTTAACAGTCTTATAGATCAGAACTAAGATGACTGGAAAGCAGCTAAAAACCTATGAAAATTTAAAGAACCCCTGTGGGCTCAAACATTTGGCAATTAACCTGGCCAGGTGGCAAGAATGGCCTCGTACCAAGGTTCCTCTTCGACGAGTGTCCCTGTGCCTTCCAACTGCATGTCAGTGTCCATGTTTCTCTCATCCCCGTTGACGACTGGCGAGGTTTCCTGTAGCGCATGCTGTCCTGTAGCCTTCTCCACGCCCGTATCCTCATGCTCAACCTGCTCCACCACAATCTCTGTGGAGCGCTGCATCTGGGCATTTCCTTCGTTGGTCTTTGCATGGGGTTCCTTTATTGAGGCCGCGCCTACTGGGTCAGGGGGGAAAGCATCATGGAGAGAGGAAAGGAGCTAAAGGAGGGTCGTGACCTTGCCATCTATGATCCGCAGACGAAATTGGAGGTCCTCCACCCCCTAACGGAGTTCTAAGACCAGACCAAAGAGAATATTAAAACTTTCTTTCAACTGTGTGTCAAAGAAAGAGTTAGAAGACAGGTTCACGTTGCTTCGGGCACTTAGAAAAGGAGGTGGCGCCCCCATGGGTGGCCTTGAGGAGCCAACTATGGGTGCATGGGAAGGCTCAAAAGTTCTGGATAATGGAGGGAAGGGAAGGTATCGCAAAGAAGAGCCCAGCGAGCTATCAATGATGGATAAACAATCAAACCGAGAGATAGGTGGGCTGGAGGAGGCGAGAGGCGCTGGCTCAGGCTGGAGAGGCGGTGATGAGATAGTGGAAGGCAAACTAGGGGGCGGGACAGAGGGCTGGGCCCGATGAGGATTCCATGGAGAGCCTCTTCGCGGCCTTCCCCTTTGACGCGGCATGAGTTTCTTCGAGTGAATGCAGAAGAAGACCAAATGCACCAGGCGGAGGTAGAGAGCTTGGATGTGGGCAGAGGCAATAATCACCATGAAGGTCCAGTTTGAATCAGGCCAGGGCAACGGAGGGAGGAGCAAGTTGGTTCACGGGCGAGGGCAAGAAGCTAACACAAACAACAGAGCCATATAGTAATTCGTAAAGGAGTCTGGTGCAATAGAGTTAAAGCCGCTACAACGACGTAAGGTCAAATTAATGCTAGGTCGGGGTGGCAGGCGATGGCACGAGCTCATCACATGGCTCCTTGCCTCATTGGCCGACCTGTTCATCCTCCTCGCACCAATTGGCTCGCACTAGCACCCCATCCGGGGGTGCATTTATGCATTATTATTATCTATTACATTAATATAATACATTGCATTAATAAATCTCATTAATTTATATACATTAATATAATATTAATGTAATAATTAATTAAAACATTAATTATGTATTAATATATTAATGGTGGTCAAGAAGGCATGTCGGCAATCAACTAGCAACAACCACTTTTATGTAAAAAGTGGTTGATATAAGCGGATGTGCCCCATTAATTTTAAAAAGGTGGAAAATGGGGCGCCTATATCAACCATGTTTTACATAAATGTGATTGTTGAACTTCGATAGGCTTATTTAATTTAGAACTCTGATAGGCTTATTTAATTTAGAAACCCTAATTAATTTATTTAGAAACCACATTTATGTAAAAAGTGATTGTTGGTTATTTAATTTAGAAACCCTAAATTACAAACCCTAATTTAAAAACCCTAACTCAGATAGGCTTATTTAATTTAAAAATGCCAACTTAGCATAAACCTAATTCTAAAATTAACCCTAACATGAACCCTAACCCTAATATAATTTAACATTATAGGGCTGTGTGCACCTCGAATCCTATTAGGTGGTTGGTTCCAAAATGAAGCCATTGAAGTGTTAAAAGCCTAGCATGTGGAAGCCTAGATTAAAATTGGATTCACAATGCTTTGAGACATATATTCCAAACTTAGTCTATAAAAACTTTTAAAAATACATGAAAATATATTATATTTTATTTTACTTTCAAATATTTTATTTTCCTTTAATCTTAATCCCAAGAGCTCCACTACTCTTCCGCCCATTGCAGTTTGGCACAGCAAGCATGCAGTATTTCCAACCACTTGTTTGGTGTCTCTTATTTCATTTTAAAATTATGTGTTTGTAAAATATATCAGTTTGGTGTCTCTTATTTCATTATAAACTATGATAGTATTAGATTAAAAAATACAAAATCATTATTTTAAAAATTAAATATTTTTAAATATATAATTTTAAAAATATTTATCAAAATTATAATTTAAAATATTTATTTAAATTTTATTATTTAATATGTTTGTTTTATTTTTATATTTTAATTAATTTAATATTTTAAAATTTCTTTTTATAATTGGTCAAAAAATTAATCTCACTAAATATGTATGCTTAAGTAAATTATTTGGCTGTAATCATAGCTTAAATATTATGTATCTAAATATAAAAGAAACTCACCTATAACTTAAAAAATTATTATAAAATTGCATTTAATATAACATCATCAAACTAGCCCAAAGGGGTTGGATCCAATGGTGGAAAGCGAGGAGTTTTTCACCGTTGGGCAAGGTTCAATTCTCGTGAGGGCTTTACCTGGAGCCATGGGGACACCTTGAGGTAGTGGTCGAACGTGTGGTTGCACCCAGAGATACTATAATAAATGGT
>JASDQU010106881.1:53086-82357 GCA_032191745.1 Picea mariana | reverse complement strand
ATAAAAAAAAAACAAAAAAAAAACCAAAGAAAACTTGTGTCATGGAGTGAAAACTTGTGATAGTGACAAGGAGAACCCTGACCATGACAACAAGAGACAAAGAGAACCCTGACCCCGACAACAAGAGACATTAACCCTGCAAATTAACTTGCTTGTTGGGAGGAATTCGAGCTCCTGATAGCGACAGAGGAGGCCCTAACCTACCATCCCACAATGCAAGTGACAGAGGAGGCCCTAGCTAGCCCACACCACGAGCGACATAGGAGGCCCTAGCTAGCCCATAGCATCAACAATGCCTCCAAAATCGATAATGTTTTTCTATCATGGATAAAGTGTTTATCTTCTTTGTTTGTTGAGTGAGTGAGAGAGTGAAAATGCAAGGGAATATTATTAGTTTGATGTATTCTACAAATATATAAGCATGTCCCCTAATACACGCCATTATTGATTCAAGATTCAAACAAATTACAAGGCCAATTTTTTAAATTTAAAATTAGAACATGGGAACATTATAGATTCATTCAAGAGCAAGATTAGGCAATTACCAATTTACATCAAGTTCGAATTCCTAAACAGTGACTCTAGTATCATATAACTTTTCTAATCTAGAATTAATTAACAATTTTGGGATCCAATATGTATTCTTCTTTACTTCTCTTCTTAAATCAAAAGATGAACTATTTGAGCTCTAGAAATACTTTATCTCACTGCTACTTTCTATTGAGTGTTATATAAAAAGGAAAGATAGAAAATACAAAAAGGTAAGATGGAAGCACCTACTAAAAGGGATAAAAAATATCACATACTTCTTATGGATTCAATGGCTATAACAACGAATCCCAGAGAATTTTCTCACAAAAAGAGAGAAAACACATATTTCTTCGAAGTATTACTTCTCATTTACTATACTCATAGAACACAAGGTTCAAATAATGATAACCAAAAAAAAGGGACTTTTATTACTCATATGTAGAATTTTATGGAATCATTTTTTTTTGGGTCTCTAATACAAATGTTTAAGAGGATTTCATCACAAACTAGAATGGATAGACCTTATCCCTTATACAAATGTAAACGTTACTCTGTATATCCTAAATGCTCATGTTTTCATAATCAATGCTCGTAATCCAGTTAAAATGCTTTTTATTGGCACATGTAAGGCCTCGAGATTGACTAGTCGTTCTTAGAAACTTGTAAGATGAAATCATACTAAATTATATGAGTTGTTTCTATATGTATAGAAATAAAAGTAGCAATGATCATGAGCATTCAAAAACAATTCTTTGTCAATATCAAAACCTAAAAAAGAGGCTATAATACCATTGCTCTTTGTTCAAAAAAACCAATTACTACATACATCAAAATGATTTTTCATACAAACTCTTCTAACAAAAAATTGCATCTAGATCTTCTTTGTGTAAAAACAAAATAACGAAACAACAAAGATTTACCATAATCTGTCATACAATTTTTAGTGAGTTGTTGTGGCTAGTATCCTCATTGGGTGTTAATCATATAAGCCATTTGATAGTGGCTGGGAGATGGGACCCTGCTACTTTCTTCTATGCTGTAAAAATGTTTGTACAAAGAGATAAAGCTTTCTTAAAAAGCTTGTTAGCGGGAACATTTAACTTTACAAATGTGTTGAAAATAATTTGAGTTCTAAGTTCAGAATGTGAAAACCAGGCTCTAGCTCATCTGAATGTGGCTTTGCTTGAAAACCAGGAAACTGGCTGACAGAGTTCACCGATTTGCTCAAAAATTTCATGCAGATTTTTTCATAGAATGGTTCAAATAAGTTAATCACCTTTTGAGTGATTAACACTGGTAATAGACATTCATTTTCAGTTTTAAAGAAGTTTAAAAAAGTTTAGTTTTAAAGCAAAAAATCATCCCAGCATTTGTCACTAACATAATTACAGGAATTTCCTGTAAAAAGTAAAAAATCCAGACATCCTTTAGCAATAGAAACATTTGATTTCTTCAGCTTCATTAGATTTTTTTTCGTCAATAGTATCTTCATGATTACTTCATCAACATTATCAATAAAGGCCTTCATGCATTTCCAACAAAGGAAGAATTACACAAAAAATTCCATTAATAAAAGGAAAATTCCAGTAATCACAGAGATTTACAGTAATCAAATGAATTTATGTAATCAAAGACATGATCAAAGTTATACTAATCCAAGAAGTCTGTATAAATTTTCAAGTTACAGAGGAGATATTTACGGTACTTGTAAATAGTATATAATGGTTTTTTTCATTATTTATTAGATTAACTAGAGTTTAATCTCATATGCATCTTATGTCTAACACCATTTTCCATATGCATTTCTTTCCTATCATTGTCGCAGTCATAACCATATCGTATGACCCATGACTCATGATTCTTTCCAGACTTGCCACCTTTTATGATTCTTTCCCACAAATTCCCTATCCTCACACTATAATTATTATCCCACTTCCCAGTCACCTCAAAAATTTGCGTGCCATCATTTCTGAATATGTGCTATCACTTCTGAAATTGGTTTGAATTCACATAATATGCGATGATTACAATGCAAAGAATACCATCGCTTTGTCATAATTAGGGATTCCAAAGGGTAGAATTCATGAGTTAAAAAGGTTATCATGAGTCTTTTCATTTATACCCACTCAGTGAGTTTCTTGTTTCTAAACTGTAAAACCCTAACCTGTTAGAAAGAGTTTGAATTTAGGCACACAATGAACNTATAAGACTAGATTAGGGATTCCAAAGGGTAGAATTCATGAGTTAAAAAGGTTATCATGAGTCTTTTCATTTATACCCACTCAGTGAGTTTCTTGTTTCTAAACTGTAAAACCCTAACCTGTTAGAAAGAGTTTGAATTTAGGCACACAATGAACTTTGCAAAAAGCAAGAAATCAATGGCAGCCCTATTTGTAGTCAGGTATGAACCATAGGGAATAACATTGCTGGATGAATTCCCTACTTGTCGAATGCTCTTTTGAAAAGATGGATTATTGTCGTTATTTGAGAAATTCCAGGGCCATAACGTGGTTGTAATGAGAGCTTTTGCATAGACATTTGATGAAAAAATGACACAGGTGGGAGACCTAAAAATCATAGTGACAGAGGAAACCCTGGCATCCATCATGGGTTTAGAAAACAAAGGAGAAAATTGGTTTAAAGCTTAGAGATTAAAAGGAAGAGGTTGGACAACGTTTATGGACAAAATGCAACAACACCTAGATTGGGGAAAAGGCGTACTAAGAACATGGTTGTTGTCAAACCCTTGGCGAGATGTGGTATTCTTTATACATAAATACCTAACCTGCGAAGGGAGGTATAGTCTTATATTTTTTTACCATATTCTTCTGTTGCAACATATAAAAGATAGCCACAAGAGAATAAACATGCCTTTTTATTTGTTGAAAATCCTTTCTAAAATGGATATGGTTGTTAGAAAGAACCCACCTAACAAATATATATTTCTATATCACCATGCTCAAGTAAAAATGCTTGTGTTGCATAAAATAGAAGAGTTGAATCAAACATGGCAACAATTCTTGTCAATATTTTTTTTTGAAGAGAATGAACCAGTGACGGAAAACCCTATAGAAAAGGAGAATATTGCAGAAGAGGAAGAAAAATCTATGGATTCACAACTCCAACCAGATGAAACTTATGATACAAAGGAAAACACAGAGGTGGGTTCTGATCAACCTAAAAAATAATGCATAGAGAGTTATGGAAATATAAAGAAACACATGATAGAAGCAACGAGTAAAAATAAGAAGAAAACAGGGAAGCAAAAATGCAGACCTCATACAGAAAGAGCAGTAAATAAGCAAAGAAAAATGGTAAGAAACAAATCCAGGAGGAATATCCTGACTATGTTGAGGATATCTCACCCATATAAGTAAAACATTTGAGGAATTCAAACTCCAAGCATCTATTAAGAGGAATCAATAAGCTTAGCAAGCAGACATAACAATCCAAGGCAAACCCGTCTAATGCAACACAGTTGATGAATAGACCCCAGACCAAAAGTCTTATGAAAACTCATAAAATAGAAATTGAGACACATGAAATCGAAGAAGAACAGATGATAGAAGCAACACATTTTCTTAAAGAACTTCCTGATATAGAAGAAATTGTTGAGCAAGAATCCTACCATGAAATCAAGGAAGATATCAGTCAGTTAAAGGAAACCATTTATGAGCTTGAGATTTTAAATAAGGTTATTAAGGAAGAAAATGAAAAGATCAAAATACAGAGTGCTCTAATGAGAGATAAATATCATAATCTCAAAAAGAAGTGTAAGGACAAAAAGAAGGATGCAAAGCTCATAAATGCAGCATATCAGGAGACCATTCAACAGAATGAAAATCTATTTAATCAACTCATGAGATACAAAGACAGAGAAGAGGCTCCATAAACCACTGCAACAACAAAATCAAAGAAGAAGTGAAGAATAAGATCAGATCCCCAATTTTGAAATTTTGACCAATTGCATGAGGACATGAAATATCTCCAGTTAGGGGGAGATGTTGGGTGTCAATTTTCACCTTCTTATCAACACTTTTTTCATCACTTTCACTTGTTCACCCTTCACTTTTTGTCCATTCTCACCTCCCTTGATGGCATAATGTGCAATAAACAAGGTATAATTTTTTATTTGAGATAAAACCCTTACTTTTTCTTATAAATAATGATTAAAAATGTTTATGCAATTTACTGCCTGAAATCAGTAATTACAGGAATTAATGGTTTTTTTGAGTGATTACAGGAATTGGTGGTTCGGGTACTTACCCTCAATCATCAGGCTAAATTCCACTTGGAGTTGTTCCCTAGAAGCCTCAAGATGGATAATTACCTATTCTTCCATCATTTCAGCATATGGAGCCTTGCTGTCAAACTCGGTCAACATCATCAGTCTTTAGGCATTACATGAAATTAGCAGGCATGATTGGAAATCCGGAAATTTTTCAGCAAATATAACATTCAACGCCAGAAATGAGGGAACATTTAGTCAAACAATTTGAGGATTCAGCTCATAAGGATCGAAGAAGGTAGTTTCCTTCGCTATAATGAAGATCTCATCCACATTTTTTGTAATTAGTTAGATGTATGGGGATATTCGATTGAGAACTAAATTATATAAATATAGAAACATGGGATTTGAAGAGAAAAATAGAGAATGCTACTTTTATTTCCAAAGACAGATTGTAATTTATAAAAACCCGTGTTTGAAGATTAATCAATGAAGCTTTGAGCACGTCTGTGTAAGCATCTTTGTGTTCTGATTTTCGTTGAGCAACACACCCCAAGAAGCCCCCCCTAGTATGTGTTGTGTTTCATGTAGTGTTTATTTCTCTTTCATTGATAACCAAGTTTGCAGTGTGTTCTTGTTCCTTTTCATAAAGAATGTGTCTAATGTGTTTTTATGTAATATCACAGTGATTGTTAACTTTTTGCGAGTATATTTGAATTCATGTAGATTCATAGCTTTGTTTTCCCATCATGTGTGAATTTTGTTCTACTACAGTTTTTCCATAGGTCTTAGTCTCTTTGGTTTATGGTGTGAGTTGTTCCAGATCTAGACATTCAAAGCGTTCAACCTTAATTGAATAACATTTTTTCTTCAGAGCCATACAAACAACTCTATAAAACATTTCCCAAAGTAATTAAATCTATAAGTTTGCAGTTGTTTAAGTTTGATTCAACTTACAGTCATTTGAATTTGATTCATTTAATTATGATTTACAAATTATGAAAATATCTTTAACCATCAGTTCAATTAACTAAACTAAGTACGTTCTGCAAGAAGCACACTTGTAAGAGTAGTGATTAACCTGTATTCTAAGCCCTTAACCTCTGACAATGGACTCTGAATCAGTTGATTGAATAATTTTTACCATATGTTTGTGATTCTGTCCAAATTCAATAGGAAAGGGTTCAAAGTCAATTCTGCATATATTGTGCTTTTGTCTCACAATTTTACTTGCCCGTATTGATAATTGAATGATGAGAAACCTAGACCACTAGGAAGCCCAACACTCTAGACTCAACACTCATTCCCATCTCCCTCTCTTTCATGGATATAATCCATCTTCGCAATCGTGAAGCCAAGTTGAATGTTGGTCTATGTCTAGTGTGACCCAAACAAGATGCCATCACACAATAAATCCTCAAGGAAGTGTGGTTGCATTCCTCTGATAGGATTAATTGCTTCTCATCATGGAAACAACCCTTGCATCCATGTCACTCTAATGACGAATCTGCATTCCCCTAAATGTTGGCATTAGGAGATGGTCCATCCGTTGGCAAGTCATTTTTCAACAAACGTGCAATGAAAGGGATGCCAACCATGCTTGCGCACCATAGAATTCTCAAGAAATCCTCCGAGGTCATTGACTTATGTGCACCATTCTCCAACACAACTCCAATATGGGGTTCTTTGGATGTAATACTAGAATCACGAATCAAATTGTGGCTACTCTCGACATCGACTTGTTTTCCTTCTCTTTTGTTTTTTTTCTCTCTTGTGTTGTTATCTCTCCTTGGACAACTTTTTTCACTTAGACTGGAGATACAGGAAGCTCTACATATTCCTCAATATTCACTCTCCACGCCCTTCTCCTGGCTATGCGGTTTCCGGGGTGAAACTCCAAATGAAGTCGCCAACACTTCGCTTCCGAGTGATCACTCAAATTACAGTGGGGGTAAAATTTATTTTTGTTTCTCCAAGGACTTCTTGACATACTCCTCCTCTCCATGTGCCTCGGTGTATGTTTTTGAATAGGATAATCCTTCTTGTCATTCAACTTATGAAAAAAATCAGGCCTGCAGAACATGGCTTGCTTATTCCAGTAGGTTGCCTCACAATGGCCTTTATTTCCATAAAAAGAGAATGCCTCTACATACCAAAAACTATCTATGGTATGGCCTCTCTTCTTCCAGCAATGAAAAATAAGAAATGTCTTGTTTGAAGTGGACCTCATAGTCTTTTTCTTCTTCTTGCTTTCACTGATTAGTGTGTTGTTTCTTTTTTTGAGTGCAGGTGTGGGATGAGTCTGTAAACTCTTCTCATCGCTACTTTTCTTCAATATACCACAAGGTTAAGGTGGTGGTGAGTTTATACCTTCACTCACTATTGTTTCTCCTTCTCCTAATGAGCAAGTCAACTCTGGCATGTCATTTTCCTTCACGAAAATTATTTTCTTCATGGCGATGGAAGTTTCACTTCTACCATCAAAGCCTAGGCCTTCATGCTTGGCCCATGGCCCATGGTGTAGCTGCAATGGGGCTCAATATTACCTGCCTTGACTTTCCTATCCCTTGTCCATCATAGCCCATTTTCCTTAGAATTTTTTAGCAAATACCTTTAATATGCTTCTCAAATTAACCTAGCTTTTCTTGAGATATGTCTACGAAAGGTGAGCTTATTGAGGTGGTCTTAGTCATGGTGCTAGAATTTTCAATGGAAATGGAAGGTTGTCTTGCTTCCCTGTGCTCTTGGATAGTTTCTTGAAGCCTTGAAAAGGCACTCTCCTTCTCTGCCAAATATTTTTGTAGTTGTGTCATCATCTGAGTGAGCCTTTCCCATTGCCAGTTATCCATCTAGATGACCTTCTCACCAAGGTATACAAGTTGTGCTCTATGCTTTTCCCAATCTATTATGAATGCAGTGAGGGAGTCGTGGCCTTCTTAAAAAAATTTCTTGATAAATGGTAGAAATTTGGTATAATTCTCCATGTGCTTCTCCATATCTACCATCCTCTAGTTAAACATATTAACATGTTCCTTCAGGATCTTGTTCTCCTCTTGAAGCTTGACATTGTTGGCCCTTAAGTACTCAAACTTATATTTGCTTGTTTTTCCCATGCTAAGGTTTTCGATGTTCTGCTCAAAGTCCTGACAATAGTCACATTCAAGGATGTTATTTATCTGATACCATCTGATCCATAGACATGGGGATTATATCCCACTCAATTCACCAACATGGATATTGTGAAAAAATTTAATTTATGATATATGTCTTAGTATTATATATAAATCTATGTCACGCATAAGCCACTAGGCCTCCTTTCCTCTGTGTGCACAAAGATCTCTCTTCCCTTTCTATTGCAAGGCCTTTCCCTGCTTGTACCCTACACACTACAACTAGTTAGTGACCCCTCCGTTCTCAGGATTGTCTGCATACCCCAAACCAATTGTTAATAGTGGTAAATTCTTTGTTCTCGAGGAGCCATCCAATCTTAGGTTTCTCCTTCGAATAACTTGTTGTCCAATGGATTGCAAATCTTCTCCTCAAATAGTTACCAATACCATGTTCACCAAGGTAGATGAGTCGACCAAAAGATAGCCCGACGGAATGAGTGGACCGACAATGAGGCAAAATACTCAATGGATAAGTTGGGTCAATTGGTAGTGGAAAGAAATGATCAAAGGGAGAATTGGCAACCAACGGTGAAGAGAAATGTGTAAAGGGTGAATTGGACAACCCACAACATCTAAAAACATGTCCAAGGATAATCTAAACACGTCTGGAAACATTTGAATTTTCCCAACAACTTCTAAATATGCTAAGGAAAGTAGTAGTTTACATGGAAACCATTATATATGCCCAACAACTTCTAAATATACTGAAGATATTTGAAATTCACCCAACAACTTTCAAAACCTCTCAACAAGATCTAAAACATCAAGCAACCTCTTAGACATGCACACCAAAATTGTGGTTCATCCAAGTTGAGTCGAATAAAAGTCAGGTCGGAAGAAAGGAAAGTCGACTGAGTCGAGTTGACCATTGGAGTCAAACCGACTAAAAGAGACCTCGGTCAAAGTGTGGGAAGAATGGGTCGACTAGGAATGATTTCTGGTCGAATGAAGAAGGGTGAAGTCGACCAAGAAAGAACCTCATCGGAAACAGTTCAACCTGAAATTAAAATAAAAAGTTAAAGGTGAATTCATCAACCAACCACAAAGGGAAAACCTTGGAAAGTCAGATTTAACAGCCAACAATTGAACAAAAAATGTGAAGGGATAATTTGACAATCGACGGTATGTAAAAAATTCTTGGAGGGAGGAATCGACAACCAGTTGTGGAGGAAATTTTTTTGGGGAGATTTTGTTAACCCACGACAAGTCAAAACATCTTGGGAGTCGATTCTGGAATTCAACGATATAGGAAAACATTTTGGGGTGAAAATGGTAGTGGGTGAAACTGTAAAAATGTGTATATGGTTAGTGGGTAGCTAATGGATGCCCAAACAACCCCATCTTCTAAAATATATGCCATCTAAGATTTATGGGAAAATGGAAAACACCCCAGCTCCAAAAACTTCGACCCAATGGTTTTCAATTAAACTGGAGGGAGCTAATTCCATAGCCAAATAAAGGAATCAACCAACAAGAGAAATTAATCAGCTCATAAACAATTCAACTACCCATGGAGAAAGGAATATAGTCCCTATAGATAAAAATGCATGTTGTACAAGCATTGCACTTTGGAAATAATATACATAAAAATACTAAGTGTAGAAGAAGTGCAAAGAATGAGAAGAAAGACTAGGGAGTGCACAGTTGAGGAAAATTTAGGAGGACAATGCGTAGAAAAAGAAATAAAGAAAAGGGATAAAACAAAGGAATAAAGAAAATGAATAAAGCAGGGAGGAAAGAAGGAGAACAAAGGAGAATAAAGCGGGTGAAAAGGAAGGATGAAATCCTGACGTGCTAAATATAGAAGGATGCACAAAAGTAGGAAGAATATCATTCAAAGTGCAAAAGCAACATGTAGGCGGAAAAGAAGGTGAAAGCAACCGAAACAACAAGTTAACTTGAATTTATCATGTATTGTAATAGGGTTTTGGGGATGGACAAAGTAGGGTTTTAAGCCCTAGAATTTATGTATAAATATATAATGGGTTGGGATATTAAGTTTTTTGTTCTGCTGATTATGGGAGTTCTTATTGAGGGGTACTAAGGAGATAATGCAGAGAGAGAGAAAGGCTTGCATTGCATAGCGGCTAGGCTAGGAGAAGGAGAGGATAAACATGATGTATCTTTGTAAGTGCAATGTGAAAGCCTGGGATAATTACCAAAAGCATAATAAAGAAGCCATCCATTGTGGACGTAGCCCAAAATTGGGTGAACCATGTTAACTACTGTGTTGAATGCCTTTTGTGTGATTTTTCATGGATTTTGTTTAGATGCATATTATATTAGATTTGTCTTATGTGTAATCATTGCGCAATTGTTACGACTATTACAATAATGGTTTTATGTTTTACTCTAGAATATAATGGTAATATGAATCTGAATTCACTAAGTAGCTAACGATGAAAAAAGACAGAACAACACACACATGACCAATAAGTAAGAATGAATAGAGTAATCACCTCACATTCCCTCACTACTGCAAAAACTTAGTTCTTGCAGTCCCAATAGATACCTCAGGTGAGACTTCATCTGCACCTACAAGTGCTGCTAAAAGGGTTGGTGTCTCAAGGTTTTTGTTGGTTAAAGATAACTTGAACCTAGGGTCTTACAACTGCATGTAGTGCCAACAAATGGTTTCATAGCCGGGACCTAGATTCTACGATTAAGGGAATGTTTTGGAGGCCGACTAAGAAGGAAATTTCAGAATGGTTAGAAAGGAAGGAACACAAGTTTTCCCAAAAAGAGAATAGAAACCCTCAAAAGAGTAACGAACAATGGATGCAAAGGTATGTATACACATAATTTCATGAAATTTTCTTTGGTGAATTTACAATTATTATGACGAAGTGGTTAGAAAGAATAGTGGAGAACACTGGAAGGTACCGAGACACAACGTCGAGGAATTAGACTCATGATTTGGTAAGACAGATGAATTATGTAAGTAATAATACTTCTCGCGCAATTGATTTATGGTTGGATAGCATATTAGGAGGGTATATTACAGAGTTCGCAATAGATTGTACCCAATCATACAGTATTGTAAAAAGGGACTTCTTCAAGGGTCCACGAGGAAGGTTCATGAAATTTTTGGGTACATGGATAAAGATGTTGTTATGTGACAAGTGTGTGATGATAATTTAGTCTGTCTGTTAAAGGGGATTCGTGCACATAGGGGGAATAGGGGATGACAAGAGGATAGTATGAGGACAAGAGAGAAAGAAGGAATCAATGAAGAAGGAAGAGAGGGACAGCTAGATATATGGGTTGGCTCGAGTTCTAGCTCAGTTCTGCAAAAAAACCCTAGAAACCATCGGCCCCTCTGGTAAACCAGAAGGAAACACTATGCATAGAGTGCACAATGCACTCTCACCTGATATGGCTTATGGGTGATTGCATGACTCATATGTCTACAATCATGGAAGGGATGATGCTCATTGAATGTTAGACATAGTTATACTTCAATATTCATCATCAGATTTACCATTCATTTAACCTTTAACATTCATTTTGCATAACTGATCTAGTGTGTGTTGTAAACTAAATATAACATATCCATTTAATTATTCATCATAATAAGCATTGCAACACATAAAAGGAACCATTCCACACAATGACATAGTAATTTACTGTGGTTCACCCGCCCTGGGCTACTTCGACAAAGATTTGGAATTATATGATTCTTTATTCATCTTCTTCAAAATATTACGTTGTGTGCATTACATCATAAGTTGGTGAGGTTGACTAGTGTCGCACCAAGATCCACAGCTTGCGACCTGACCCTCAGCTACACTCCATAAGTCTCCAAAACTGATACAATCCAAGCTCTACAACTCTCAACCAAAAACTAGTGACTGTGACTCAAAACTCAGAAAGGTTCTCAAATATATTTCCCAACCGATCCTCCAAGATAGCTCTCCTTTAGCTACCTCATACATCATATATTTATACTACCAAAATTTGGGTTAAACCCCTTACATTGATTACCAAAACCATAACCCTAGTGGATTAGGTTTGTCCACATATCAACCTCTTGTGTGCGGCTGGTCCTTGATCCAACCATTCCTTTCTTTGACTCTTCTTTTCCTCATGTTGCTTTTCCTTGATTCACAACGTGCGTTGCTTATTTGGTCCATTCCTTAGTTGCATTCCTCGTTTGTTGCACTCTTCCTTATTCCTCAAACTTTTCTCCCAAAAATATCCTGCTCCAATAGGCCCCCAACACTTACTTGTGGCTTGTCCCGAGACACTCAGGCGATGTTTTCCTCCTGCATTCACTTCTTCAATGCATCAAATCTACCTGTTAGCTCTTGTACTTGTGTTTTCTCATGTGCGCTCCTTTATGCAATGTTTTCCACCAACTATGTTTTAATGTACTCCTTCATCACTTCTACACTCTCCAAGTGTAGTTTCTTTATCCTACCCTTTATTGCTTCCAATTTTGTAATCATTGTTTCTCCCCCTTCCTTTAATGGCTCCAGCTGAGCCTACCTTAACTTCTTCTCTGTCTGGACTACCTTCAACTCTGCCCTTAGGTTTTTCATCTCTTGTGTAGTCTTCATCCCATCTGCTATGTTCATATCCTTCTATTTTTTCTTCAAGTCTTGGACTACAGTGTTTATGTTGCTCTCCTTCTGGTTTAATTCTTGAACTCCACATCTTCCTAAATTTTTTTCCACATCTGCATTGTACTGTTATAGAGTTCTACCATTCTAGTAATATCCCCTTTAATACTTTCCTTATATTCTACAACACGTTATTCACTTTGTACTTTGATCTCTGGTGGAGTCTTGGGGATCACCTTCTCTTCCAGTTATGTGATTTCCTGTCTGTAACTTTCCATCGCCTGCACTATCTTTTGAATCTTCTCCTTTGTGCTTATCTCCTCTGCTAGTGCATTGTCTGGGATAGTTTGAAATACTTCCTCAAGCCTTTTTTCTAGTTTTTCCACGTGTTGTTTTTCTTCGTCCATATCAAGTTTCACTTCTTTGAGGACTATCTCCAGTATCTCCTTTTCCTCCCTGATTGTCTCTGTTCATCACATTTGTCTTGTCTCTTGATTAAACTTTATTCGCAACACTTATCTGCAACCTGTATAATGCCTTGGTTGGAATCTTGGACAACACCAAGTCCAACTTCTCTATATCCTTCAAGGGTTTATGTGATGTGTCCTTGTCTACTTGTAGCATCCCTTGGTTGATTTGGAAAGTCTCTCTTCCCATTTTTGTTGTTTGTACTGTCTCCTTTTCTTCATGGATTGGATCCTTCTGCACTATGCCTTTTTGATGTGTGACGTTGATCTATAAGCTCTCCAAAACTTCTTTAACCTCCATCATCTTTTTCATTAGCTCTTCTCTTTGTGACTCTGTGAGATATAGGGATTCTTCTCCTTGATCTTGTACTTTTTATACCACCAATTCTGCGTCATCCTTAGTTATTGTGAGCTAAGGGTTCTTCTTTTGTGCCTTCATATTCTTGCATTGTTCACCTATCTGCATCACTGATTTTCTCTTTGGTGTTGTTTCCATCTGCATAGGTTTCTCCTGGCTAGGTATGTTATCCTTCTTCTTTAATTCCCCATTTATTCCTTCTGCACACTCCATTCCTAGTACTGAGGCCCTAGGTATTGTTTCCTTCTTCCTTTGCTTCTTTTTTGTTTTCACATTTTCTGTTGGTTGAGCGCGCTGTGAGGATTTACTGGTATTTGTTGTTAGACTACTAGATTTTTGCAACATGCTAGCTTCTGCTTGTTCTTTAATCTTTTTTCCTTTCTTGACAACCACTGGTACCTTCCACTGATCTAGTTATTCTTCTATTACCCATAGTACTTATTTTGTTGTGATGCAATACTACATCTTCAACCATGTCTTCTTGGGGTCTCTCCTTGCTTGTATCCATATGTTATGCCTAGATGCCTTGAAGTTTTCTATTCCTTCATTCTCCTTCACCACTTCAGCTGGAATCATCCATGTCTCTATTATCTTTTCCTGTATATCATCAAGATACATGCCAAAAATTATAGTATTGGCTTTCCTCTGCTTTATATCTGTTATGTGCCACAAGGCTACATACCTTGTTGTGCGGCATGTTCATCTCCTGTCACAAAAGGTTGAATACTTTGGTTCTTCCCATGCCACTAAGGTTATCAAAATCAACAACCAAGAATAATGGAACTTTGACCCAGAATCCTACGCATCGCTTCCAAAAATAGTTTGAGAAAGTATGGTGTCTGTTGAGGAAAATATATGAAATGATCTAACTCAAGCATTTTCATATCTTGCTTGGCTAAATCAAGATAGACGGGAATATCACCCTATGTTTATAGGCATAAAAAATGTTATCCTAATTCACGAGTATTGTTTACAAGTGCTTAAGCTGGATTTTTTTATAAATAAAAGCTTGTTGAAAAATTCATTATTTATGTGATTTTCTGAATATAACAGGTCTACGCTGAAATGAATATAGAGAAAGAATTAAAGACACCAAGTCAATAATAAAAACAGATGAGACATAAAGCAATCCTTTATTTCATTCCAATTCATCAAAGAATCGTTCTCACAAAATTTCTTGAGGAAGTTTTGGACCAAAGTCAAACTTAGATATCCCCAATGAAACATACAAAAGGACTTCTAACAGAAAGTAAAAAACTAAACTTTAAAAGCTGGATCATCTTGCCACAGATTTCTGCCCACTTGAATCTGCACAATAGCCTTTGTCAGTCATGGAATCTAATTCACGAACATAAAAGTCTACATAGACTATCAAAGATGTAATGATGTAATTCAACCCTGAATCTTGCTGTCTACAATAAGACCCTGCTATCATAAAAAACAATTAGGCTTCTAATGAATTAAGGAATGAATGAAAACTGAATTATCTCAACAAAACTCAAAGAGAAAACCTTAGTATGCTTCTCCTTCTATTCTCCTCTTGTTCCTCCCTTTCCTTTTTCCTTTAAGAAAATTAGAATTGGTTGAAGTAGTTGAAATACTTCCTTAGTTAAGTTAACTAAAACTCAACCAACTTTTTAGTTAAGGGGGAAAAGTAATAAATCATAATAAGGGTTTTTAAATAAATAATAACTAGTAGGTGGGACCGCTTGTGACTCCCTTTAGATTTTAACAATCACAACACAACTAGTTAATCAAACAAAACATCCCTCCTTGTGACTCCCATCATCACATTCATACTTGACAATTTATCTCAATGATAATTGAAATTATTTCCAAAAATATATTACCGATATATCCAAAAATAGTGTGTTGTCCAAAATTTCAGAAGTCAATTGTTCTCAACAATTAATAAATAAAAACTTAAAATCCATATTTTCCACTCTGGGAAGCAATATTTCCCTTGTTGCTACTGTCACCTTTTGATATCTCTGAATTTACCTTAGGCTGTGTGGAGCCTTTAGGCCTAATCTCACTAATCATATGAGAGCAATCATCTCTCAAATGCATGTGGGAGGACACATATTTACTAGAGTCATTTGAGGGTGAGGAAGGGGCAACAATGGATTTTCCTTTGTGAGTAGCATGGTAGGCCTCGATTTTCAAACTTTTGCTTGCATGGGAATACTGAACTGGTGAGTGGACAGGGGCAACTTGGACAATTTTATTAATAGGTGGGGGAGCAGGTAAAGACAAGTTAGGCCAGCCATGATGTTGGGAGACTGCCGTGTGAACAATCTCTTGCCATCCGTCGTTTTCGGGGACTTCAGGTTGCAGTGAAACATGAGGAGGCACAGGGATACCAGGGACCTGTGGGGCTTGGAAGGGATGCCTTTCAAGCCTAGGTTGGACCACTCCTTTCCCAATCCTGTTAAAAAACCCATCTTGAAATAGCTGGCCTAACTCTTATGAGTCTGCATCAAAGTGTATAGAGAATCTTGGCCTTCTAGGCCCCCTATTCCAATTACCTCTTCCTCGGTTACCCCTACCATGGCTACCTCTGTTGAAAAATCTCATTCCTGTAAGATATCAGACTCATGCAATCCAATCCATACAAATTTTTTAGTAGTTGTCACTGAGCAGGGGGTGAACAAGGGTTCTGGGATATGCGAGGGGTTGTAGTGAGCGAAAAATGTTAAAATGAGGGGGAAAAAGATCATGATTACTGCTCATAGACATCAAACGATCAACTGTATCGTAAACAAAAAGAATATCACTGTAAATCATCTTTGCGATCCCTTAACTGTCTAATACATAACTTATCTTAACTAAAATTAAATTTTAGGAGAAGGAGTGGATAGTGAATATGGGAAGGTGAGGGGAATTGTAATTAGTGAAAAGTGAAATAATGGTAGGGGAGAAGAGTGGATACTGTTCGAAAAATCAATTAAGTAATCCATAAAACATTTCTGTATTCAATACAACTATTCCAACACCAATTAAACAATTACTGTGGTCAATTAAACCATTACTGCATGTTCAAAATTGTTCACTGTCAACATTCAATTTCCTTAAAATATTTCAATTAACACAAAATAATCATACTTAGAATCAATATGTCTTTCAACATCCTGTAAAAAGAATTTTGTTTCCTTTCATTTCTTCCATTTTATATTTAAAACAAAATTCCAATGAACACATAGTCATATTGCTTTAACTCTGTTCAACATATAGAAATATCAACCACCATCCATAAGTTCCAAATCCTCAAATCAAACATAGACACAGGTCTCTCCTGAGTTTCCCATACTCTTTTAAACATGCCTGCTTCCATTCTTTTGACAACATTAACAAATAAATTTGCAATGAAATCATACTACAAAAACCACATGCTTTCTTTCTGATGGTACAATCAAACAAAATGATGCACGATGTCTCTATAACTATACAAAGAAAACAACCAAGTCTCTGACATCAATTTCCAATTGATAACGATCCCGATCGGGACATATTAAACACACAACAACCGCCAAACTCAATTTATACCACATTGTAGGAACACATAGACCACACATAACAAAAAGATGCATCTTTGTCACTGTCCATTTCCGTTTACTCCCAATCAATCAATTCATAACAATGCTGAGTTATCGGTTCAACTGACACAACAAAAGGAGGCATCGATTGTATAAGAATTATCATATCCAATTACAACTTTCCAACCACGAAATCAAACATAAACGAGCCAATAATAAAAAACCACTGTCAATACCACTCAACAAACTTATGACAGTCAACAAGATAGCTGACAGAGTGTGACTGTTGAGTTAATGAAAATCGGGCTCTGTACCAATGAACACAAGAAATAATCAAGGGTTCGCTCGATCATCAAAACATAGGGAGACTAAAGTTGGCCATACCAATATCAAGTGAGTATCCTTCAAGAAAAGCACGATGGAACCACAACTTTAACCTTTATCTTTATAAAGTAGGGTGACAGTTCAACACCAGGTAGGGTAGGCAACAATGCAGAGGAACAATGATTGCTCATTGGATAGTAACAACAACAAGAACGCACATAGGCATAACCCTCATGCTTTTTAAAAACCAAACCATTTAGAACAATACCGATACAATGCAGACCCAGGTATCACCAATCAACCCTAAAGCATACTTCTTGGAATAATAGCCACCCAATAACCAATTGTGCTAATGCCAATACCAGAAAATAAAACCATGACTAGGTGAAAAGATATACAATGACCGAAAGGTGGATCAAAATATACACAACAACCCCATAGAACTGAATACAATCGGATACAATTACCACAATTATGAGGAGGCAGATGACAAAGCTAAACATAGTGAAACCCTCTAACTAAAATAGCCATAAAGGCAATAGAGTGGTATCATAGTTTACACCATACAAAACAACCAATGAAACCACAACTCCAACCATCAATTTTTCCATTTGCAAATGAATAACACACAATCATTCCAAAGAAAACACCACACATTTACACAGTTTCCAATCTTACGGAAGACACAAACCAACACATTACCAAGCCAACTTTTATTTCATTACAGAGCGAATTCATGGATGGGCGAAAAGAAACATACCTGAAACCAATGTCCTTAAAAATGCGAGCTCGTCAAGCAGTTCCTTCTGCTCCTGATTCTCGGAGCTTAACCACAACAACACACGAAATGAACAATAACCATGCTAGGGTGATGACCCAAAGGGAGAAGTATGGAGTGACGTGCATTCAATTCATGTTGCTTCCATCCTCTATTTCATTCAATACGTAGTACACGAAAGCCAACCAAAACAATGCCATTAACCCATGCTATTAATTCCATGCATTGAAACTTGAACACATTGCTTGCCAATTGTGCCACCCCAATCCATACTAACCATTTCCAAAACATACCATAACATATATCAAATGCGCCCAACATAACTCAATAATAATCGTATGGCCACTGATATTGCTAGTTAGGACTAACAATAATCCTTTTAATTTCATTTGCACATAGTATAACATAACATAGTATAGTATAGTATAGCTCCCTTTCTTGTATATTTTCATAAGTCCCTTTTCCATTGCTCTTATTTCCTGTTGTTACTAACATGTGTCTTGTGTAAGTGTAACATGTAATAAACCAAGGCGCCAATAGAAAATGTAATAACAGTCAACATAAGCCATCATGACATGGGATTTAGAGCTTAGAATAACAGAATCAACACATAAAATGCATAATCCATTTTCCATTATGTCACAATAAAACCAATATTTCATCATCAATCATGTAGAACCCTGTAGGAAGCATCGAAAAACAACATAAAATGTGTGAATAGACTATCTCTGATCCTCCAGTCTAGCAAGGGGGTCCCACCTACTAGTATTATATATCGCTAGCATAGTTTTAAATAATAGGCTTTAGCAATACTTTGTAGGCAAAATCCTCGTTGCGATTTTTATCATCAACAAACTGGCGAATCCACAGGGAAATTTATTTCTAACAGATTAAGAACTCAAAACATACGGTTTCGCAGACCAAGAACAGTGGATCAAGAAAGTATAACCATAATTATTATGCAATAGGGGGAAGTGAGCGGATTTAATGGAAAAATGATCTAGAATTTGGGAATAACTCATGAAAAGTGTTAAGTATGAGGGGGTTTATCCTTGTATGCATAATCATTCAACCAGAATTTTCTCTTTACTTCAAGGAGAAAAAATTATGGACTTTCTCTTTTAACTCTCAAATGGATGAAGAAATAGAAAGCAGAAGCGGGAGATAACCGTTTTCTTTATAATACATCAGTGAAAGAAGATAACAAATTCAATTATTCTTACAGGGGGAACATCGCAACAACTGTGTAAGCTTGATTGTTATTCACTAACAATACCTTGCAGGAGTGTCACTGTGGCAGAACTGATCCAACATCTTATTTTTGACCCAAAATAACTAAAAGGTGAAAAGCAATAAAATCCATGACAAAAATGGTGCTACAAAAAAACAGAAATAAAATGACAGAATTGCAAAAGCAACATGAAAGCTATTAAAAAAAGAAAGCATAAATTAAGCTACTGTAAAAGAAAAAATAAAAAAAAACAGTGGTGAAAAGAAAGCAGACCTAAACTACTAATATATAGAAAATCCAAACAATGTTAAAATTTTTCAAGTTGGTTCCACGTAGTGTTTCAAGCGAGAACCGTTAGTGTTGTAGGAAAACAATCGCTCCTATAAATATTTTAGAATGTAAGAGTTAGTACCCAGGAAAAAAGCGATCTTGAAAGGACCCAACCATAATTCTTGAAACTTTGAGACAATTGACAGTCCTTTAACGTACACAATTAGATCATCAAGATAGATATGAATAAATTCACTGATCACATCGTCAAGAGTTATTTGCATAGGTCTTTTAGAAGTGGTATTTGCATCAGATAAGCCAGAAGGCATACATTCATAAGTCAAGGTACCCGAAATAGTAATAAAGGTGGTTTTGAATTTATCTGCCCCTTTTACCTTGATTTGATTGTAACTGGAAAAAACATCAAGTAAGGGCATCATCTGTGACCCTATGACATGCTGCAAAATCATTTCTATGTCAGGGAGAGGAAAATAACCTTTCATAATAGCCCGCTTAACTGCACAAAAATCAACGCAAAATCTGATATGATCAGTGGCTTTTCGGACATGAACCAAATTTGAAACCCATTCAAAATACTTGACTGGAAAGATGATACCAGCCTTCAAGATTTTTTCCAATCCTTTTCGAATGGTTGCTTCCGGTGTAGGGTTGATAGGTCTTTGTTTTTTCCTAATTGGTTTTATGCCTTCCTTGATGGGGATAACATGCTGTATAAGACCAGGATCAAAACCACGAAGATCCTCACAAGACCAAGCAAAAACATCTTGAAATTCACCAAGTAGCTTGGTAAAATTCATTTTCTCTTCATCAGAACATTGGGCACCTATTTTAACTTTCTTTGGAGACTCGGGTGTCCGAATGTTCAAGGAGATGGTTTCAACCACCTTCCTTTTCGACTCCTCTTCTTTCTATTTCTCTTTATTGCCTACATCACTCGATGAAAATGAACTCTCTAGAGGAGTCAAGCCCTTGGGAATCTTGTTATCTTCTATGGATATAATTTCCTTGGGCTTATAAGGTTCATTTTGAATGAAAGAACAGATGCCCTCATCGCTAGTGAAGACCTTCCAAGATTCTATATTACTAGGGATATGTGGGCAATATAGAGATTGAAAATTACAATTAGGTCTGTGTGGCAGAAGTTTCCGATTAGGAGAGGCTGCAAAAACAACTAACTGATCATCCATCGAGTTCAATTCCCTCTTAACATGAGTGATGTTGAAAGATAATAGGTTCGAGATAAGTGCCCAAATAGTTTGGGTGTATCGTTTCATCAACTTGTTTCTAGAAGAGTAAATCTTACTTACAAGGTTCACAACAAGCTCAGAATCCCCAAAAACTAAAAGGTGACCACAACCAAGATTATATGCGTTTTCAATGCCTAATAATAAAACTTTGAATTCAATGACATTATTTATGCTAGCAAACTCCAACCTGTAAGAAAAATTATGAATTTTCCCCATAGGAGAGTACAAGATTATGCCATCTCCATTACCTTCACTAGAGCATGAACCGTCAAAGTGCATGTGCCACATATCATCATCTAAATCGATTTGTTCCAAGGAAGTGTTATCCTCCTCAACAAATATAGATTACACCCCTAGGTCCTCTTCGATATAGTTCACGTTAGGTTGTGGGACACTCTCTATGTAAGGTGAAATCCTTCCCTCTCTAAGGACTATAATGTTTTTTCCATTATGAGGAATGAATAAGTGTGTCCCGTCAAGTGAGAGGTATCCATTCGTCAAAGCTTTCCAATCTCTTCCCAAGATGATTGAGTAATTTCTTACTAGAATATCAATTACCTGAATACTAAGTGTTGTCCTTATTTCAGGGTGTGCGCACAAAACTAAGGTCACATCTTTAATCTCACCTATGGTCATTTGTTGTAGACTATTATAAGAGAGCATGCTCTTGGCGTTTTCATTTGTACAAGACAAGCCTAGCTCTTCCATAATAATCTTTGACATCACACTTGGGCCCGAACCGCCATCAATGAGGCAACAATGGACGATCTTATCCATAATCTTTACAGAAATACTTTATTTACAGATGAATCCTCTTCATTTACCTCTTCAGAGAGGTTGGCTACAACAAAATATTTTCCTTCCATGAATTGTTTTAGATGCCTCTGTTGTTAGGGACGATAACCATGTCCAGAAGGGTTTCATCTGCTTTGATGTTGGCCAACTGATTCAGAATATTGTATTTGGAAGAGGGGAGGTAATTCCTTGGCTGTTAGGAACTTTAGGAACCTAAATAGTAGCAGCTGGTGAGGATGAGCTCGGGCTAGAATAATTGCGGGGAGGATCATATTTGCCTTTGGGAGCGTAGGATTTGTTCCTAGTATTGATGATCATGACATTTTTGGCTTTGCAAAATCTAGGACAACGATGGTAATTTTTGGTCTTTTTGTAATATGCCAAATATAAAAAGTATGTAGAACATAAATAAAATGCTAGAAATGGCAGATAAACAACAATATAACCAGGAAAATCACCACAATAACACTGAAATGATATTAAAATAACACCAGAAAGAGCACTTTGATTCTGAGAGCAATGTTCACGGGCCTCTTCGAGGGGGAAATCTCCAGTCGAGCAGAGATCTATTACAATAATATCCAAGCTAGGGTTCTCATACCCTCGACTCCTATTTATACTAAATATGTCTATCAATAGAACCATCTAGAGGAAGATCCTTCTAGAAGCGGAAGCTTCTATTAGGTCTTCTTACATTCGACTTATTCTACTTTATTGCAAGGCCTTATTAATATTGACCTTTATTACATTGGAATACATTGTTCTACCAATGTGAGGGGTTAGGTCCCTAACATGTCCTCCTTGGAAAGGTGATCAACTACCACCATAATTGGAAAGGCATACTTGGAAAGGCGATCAACTAGCACCATGATGACTGGTTTATTGCCCGATTTAGGTAAGCCTGTAATAAAATCCATAGAGATATCCCTCCAAATAGCACATGGAATCGAAAGAAGTTTTAGTGTGCCAGGAGATTTGACTGTTTCTCCCTTGTTGCGTTGATACACATCACATTAGGCCACAAAATTACGAATGACTTATTTCATACCATCCCAGAAAAAAGAACGTTTGACCCTGTCATAGGTTTTGGTAAACCCGGAGTGCCTAGCTATGGGTGTAGCATGAAGCTCAAAAGGCACCATGGATTTAAGTTTTGACTGTTTACTTAAATACAAATGAACTTTGTATCAAATCTCATCATGGAGCCAAGAGTACCCTGGGGAAACTGGAGAATTGGACTGCAATTGTTGTATCATATGCGAACTTTTGGGATCATGTATCCATTCCTGGCGAATGACTTGGAGCCAATCTAGTACAATGAAGGAGAGAGAAAAAAGGGAGCCTTCATCTTCATATTCTCAGGAAAGTGCATCCACAACCACATTGTCTTTGCCTTTCATGTAAATGATCTCATAATCATATCCAAAGATCTTAGTCACCCATTTTTGTTGCTATGGGGAGGAAATGCGTTGTTCCAGAAAATACTTGAGGCTTTGATGATCTGTCTTAATCGGAAGCGTTTCCCCAATAGATAAGGGTGTCACAAATCAACGGCATGCAGAATAACCAACATTTCCTTTTCATAGATTGATTTTCCCAAATTTCGTTCAGACAGTTGTTTGTTGGTAAATGCCAAAGGCCAACCCTCTTGCATAAGGACAACGCCAATACCTTTCCCTGAAGCATCACATTCCAGGACAAAGGTCTTTGTGAAATTAGGAAGGGCCAGAACTGGAGTGGTGCACATGGCCATCTTCAAGGTTTGAAAATCCTGAGAAGTTGTTGGAGTCCAAGTGAAAGAATTCTTTTTAAGGAGTGCGGTGAGAGGTGCCGCAATATTTCCATAATTATTAACAAACTTGCGATAATAACCTGTTAAGCCCATAAATCCTTGCAAGATTTTGAGATTCTTTGGGTGAGGCCAATATTGCATAGCTTCAATATTTTTAGGATCCACCCTGACGTCGTTCTTGCCAACAAGATGACCCAAGTACTCGACTTCTGAGGCACCAAAAGAACATTTAGATTGTTTCAATAAAAGTTTGTGTTGAGAGAGTAGATGGAGAAAGCTGTCCACATGCGCAAGATGGTCTATCCAGGTTTTTCTATAGATGAGGATATCATCAAAGTAAACTAAGACAAAATGACAGAGAAAAGGGCGAAAGGCATGATTCATGAGGCTTTGGAAGGTGGAGGGGGAATTACACAAGCCAAAGGGCATGACCAAAAACTCATAGTGGCCCTCATGAGTTCTAAAGGAAGTCTTAGGAATGTCTGCCTCTTTCATACAGATCTGGTGGTAGCCAGAATGAAGATCAAGTTTAGTAAAGAACTGGGCGCCACTCAATTCATCCAAGAGGTAATCAATGACAAGAATGGGAAATTTGTCTTTAATGGTGAGTTTGTTGAGGGTGCGGAAGTCAGGACACATGTGCCAAGAAACTTCTTTCTTCAGGACCATGACCACAGGAGAAGAGTAGGGGCTCGTACTAGGGAGGATAACCCCTGCGTTAAGCAATTCTTAAACCATTTTCTCAATTTCATTTTTTTGGGAAAAGGGGTGACGATAGGGACGGATATTGGGAGGAAGGCTTCCTGGTATAAGGGGAATGGAATGATCACGAACAACATGAGAAGGTGGGAGTCCCTGGGGAGTGGAAAATACCAACTGATGTTTAGAGAGGATGGATTGGAGGTATTGCGACACATAGGGTGTCTCAGTTGCCTGCATGGCATGGAGTTGGGCAATAACGTCAGAATGACCTTTTTTGAGTAGATTTTCCATGCGATGGGAACTAATGATCTCAGGTGAACCAATGATGATGCCTTGGAACTTATATTTTTGGCCCTCCTGGTCGAATTGCATGGTTAATTCCTTGAAATCCATGAGAATGGGACCCAAAGTACTTAGCCAGTCTGCACCTAACACAATGTCACAACCGCCCATGTCGATAGCAAACATATGCGATTTCAGGTGGTAGTCACCAATTTGGAGACACGCATTTTCACAACACCCTCCACATTTCATGGAGCCGCCATTGACAATCATGATTTGGAAATTATTCACTGCATGGATATATCAATGAGTTTCTTGGGCAATGCAGCGATGAATAAAATTATGGGTGCTGCCACTATCAACAAGAATGATGACCTTCCTATGATTGATGTAACTAATTAGCTTGAGGGTTTGGGGAGTAGAGAAGCCAATGAGAGAATTTAGGGAAATGAACGGTTCTACTTCGGGAGGGTGTGAGGGGGGTGGGGTTATGTCAGTGGTTTTAGGTGACTCAGACACAAGGGGAGTTTCAACATCCTCTTTCGAAATATCCTCTGAGATGGACATAAAAATATTTTGTTCCTTACATTTGTGGCCTGGAAAATATTTGTCATCACAATTATAACAAAGGCCTTTGAGTTGGCATTCAACCATTTCAGCCTTGGTCAATTTTTGGATCTTTAGTGGAGAAGATGGAGTAGTGGGATTTATTGGTTTAGTGCGAGGAATAAAGGAGGGTTTCCGGTTTTGAGAAGATACAACCTATTGTGATTATTTATCTCTTTTAGTAGCCTCCACCCAACTCTGAGGCGGAGCCATGAGGACATGGGCACGAATATCATCCTTTAGGCCATGGATAAAACATTCTCGGAAAAAGGCATCAGACATGCCCTCTGTCTGAAAAGCCAGGCGCTCAAAAGTAGATATAAAGTTTTCCACTGTTCCTTATTGTTTCAACTTTGTCAAACGACCTAAATGGTTGGTGTTAGTGTCAAAGCGTTCATAAAGCTCTGCCACAAAGTGTGTCCAAGCAATATACCCTTGACGGGAAGTTTTTCTCCATTTCCACCATTGCCAACGTTCTTGATCTAGATGGAGAACACCATACCGGAGTTTGGACAAGTCATCTGTAATGCCGTATAAAGAGAAATAATGTTCCATTTGGGTTACCCAACTAGTGGGATCCGAGTCATCAAATTTGGTCACATGCACCCACGAAAGGCGTAGGTCATGCTGAAAGCGATGGGGCTGAAAATTATGGGAATGAGAGGAAGTTTCAGCTTTGGTATGTGGAGGTGGGTCAGAGAAAGGGTTATCTGTAGGGATATGCAGCTTGGTGCAGATCATTGAAATGATAGATTCAAGCTGGGTAGTCATGTCTTGTTTTAGTTCCTCGATTGAGGCGACGATGGAGGACTGCATGGTGGTAATGATGGCGGAAACATTGGCATTGAGATGTTTCACTTATTGTTGGGTCTCTGTGAAATTAGATTGCAAGGTATTGAAGCGAGCTTCCAAGTCTTGGCTACGGGTATGGGCCATGATGATGAGGGAACCAAAACGGGGCGGGTGGGGTCAAAGATTTTTGTTGAAAAATGATATGTATGAATGTGATAAGGGTGAATAGGTAAATCCAATGGAATAGGTCTCAAATAATGGTGCAAAAATTTCCAGACTTTATTTTTTTATTTTTTTACACCTACGGAGTTATACTCCGATCTGAAGAATACTGCAGTGATGAAATGCCCAAATTCTTAACCAGGAAGAAATGTGTAGTGATTTGGAAACCCAAACACAGTTGCAGGGCAATAGATCTTGTCTGTTTTAATGTTTTTGTTTCCGTTCCCAAGGGTTAGGTATTCAAGGGTTCTACAGACAAGGGTTTGCCCTATGTTATAAATCTATGATATACGTGCGAGGTCCAACAGTAGTACTCGACCCAATATCTCAGGGCACTAACTAAGGAGGCTAGACTGTGCCTTTAGCCATACTACCCGACTACCCAGGTACTAGAGAGTATATTTTCGAGTGCTGTTCTCGGTGGAACTATAGCAGTCAGATAACCGATCAGTTTATCTAAAGAGGGATTTAGGAAATCTAGGCCGATCCGTACACAGGTGTTGTTTGATGTGCTACCACTTGAAGGTGTACCAATAGGGGTTCCAAGGGTGGCCAACATATGTGCGCTTAAGTACCGCTTTTATTTCCTGTGTGTATGAATCCCTCAACCGCGGGTTTATGCACGTAATGATAGATCTTTGTGGATTAAAGATGTCAGAATACGTCTCTACCCTGAAAAAAATTTAACCCATGATTTCTGTCGAGGAAAGTGCTCTGATACCACTTGTAATATGCCAGATATAAAAGTATGAAGAACATAAATAAAATGCTAGAAATGGTAGATGAACAACAATATAACCAGAACAATCACCACAATAACACTGAAATGATATCAAAATAACACTAGAAAGAGCACTTTGATTCTGAGAGCAATGTTCACGGGCTTCTTCGAGGGGGCAACCTCCAGTCAATCAGAGCTCTATTAAAATAATATCCAATCTAGGGTTCTCATACCCTCGACTCCTATTTATACTAAATGTGTTTATCAATAGAACGATCTAGATGAAGATCCTTCTAGAAGCGGAAGCTTCTATTAGGTCTTCTTACATTCAACTTATTCTACTTTATTGCAAGGCCTTATTAATATTGACCTTTATTACATCTGAATACATTGTTCTACCTATGTGAGGGGTTAGGTCCCTAACACTTTTACCAAAGATCTTATCTCTGGCATTGTTCCTTACCTCACATGTGGTTTCCTCGTGATGTTCCTTGCAAAATTTACACCAACTTCGAGGCATGATAGCTTTAGAATGAAAATTATTTTCAATTGAATTTCTAAAGGGGGGTGCAGAAGAGGATGAAGCTCCAGGGGTGAGAGGGGAGACATTTCCCTTTCACTCATACGCTATCATACGATTATTCATAACTTGTACTAGCTGTAAGAGGGCAGACATGTCTGTCTGTTTAACCGATTCTCCCTGAGGAAGACCTATTCTTTCAAGCTGTTCTTCATACTCTAAATAAGTATGCAGAGTAGAACCGAGGTTATCAATGGATTTTTCCTCAAGCCTATGATGGTATGGGGAAGGTAATGCATTGTAGTAATGCATGAAAGCGGCTTGGTTATGAGTTTGAATGCGTTTAGGTATTTGATTGTATAACTTAGTGAAACACAAGTTGAAGGACTTGATGGTCTCACCATTCTTATAGGCAATGTTATTGTACTATCGTAACTTCTCATCTAGGCTTTTAGATTGCCCATAGGTGGACTTGAACCAATAAAATAGCTCCTCCCAAGTAGACATAATCTTAGGAGGGAGGTCAAAGAAATCGGCCGCAGCCTTTCCTTCCAACGAATTGACAAATAAGCGCATGCAAGTATCGTTGTCATTGGCTCCTATGTTGTGACAAGCATTAGAAAATTCCACTAGGTGTTCTTTTGTAGTGACAGTGTTATTCCCCGAAAATCTAGGGAGATGCTCTTTGAATTTAGGAAGTGGACGAGTCGCAGGTGCTAGGTTAAGAGGAGAGGAAACATTCCACGGTGTGGTTGTGGCATCTTCTTCAAACTAAAAAATCCCATGATTTTTAATGACTTTGGTGGGATTCGTGGTAGATTGGATAGGGATATGGTAGTTATATAAGCTACCAATCATTGATGAAGCTGAAGACTGAGAGGAGGAAGCACTTCCATTGCCACCAGAGCCACCACTAGATGTCATCTTGTGGATTGATAGGTGAGGGAGAGAAAGACAAATTGGATGAATCAGACAAGGTTCTCCTTAGAGCACTTTGTTGGGTTGATAACACAACATTCGTTCTTCCTATTTCAACAGTAGGATTAATTTCGGGTGATAAGCCTCTTCTTCTCCTAGAAACTCGAGAGTCTAAGGACATGAAAGGAAGACCAAAGATGAAGGAACAAGAAGGTTACTATTGATTTCTAGGCTATCTACGTCTAGCTTCCCAACATTCTTAGGCACTGATATCTTGTTCAATTGTTGCCCATGAATTATTAAGCTCAACCCGAGTATTAGCAGTGTCTAAAATGGTGTTAAACAAATTCAAAGCAATGCTGGTATGATCTTGAAGACCAGACTCAATATTGGGTTGCCTTGCAAGAGGTACAAGCATTAAGAAATAAAACAGTCAAAGAATCAATATCAGAAAAATAGATGTATTCAATGCTAATCAAGCATAAAAATTAACCAGAGAGATATTGAATATCTCCGCAGTATGGTCGCCAAATAAATGTTGAGGAAAATATATGAAATGATATTACTCAAGCATTTTCATATCTTGCTTGGCTAAATCAAGATAGATGGGAATATCACCCTATCTTTATAGCCATAAACAATGTTATCCTAATTCACGAGTATTGTTTACAAGTGCTTAGGCTGTTTTTTTTTATAAATAAAAGCTTGTTGAAAATTCATTATTTATGTGATTTTATGAATATAACAGATGCTGAAATGAATATAGAGACAAGAGTAAAGATACCAAGTCAATAATCAAAACATACGAGACATAAAGCAATCCTTTATTTCATTCCAATTCATCAAAGAATCGTTCTCTTTACAAAATTTCCTAAGGAAGTTTTGGACCAAAGTCAAAGTTAGATGTCCCCGATGAAACATACAAAAGGACTTCTGACAGAAAGTAAAAAAATGAACTTTAAAAGCTGGATCATCTTGTCACAGATTGTTGCCCACTCGACTCTGCACAATAGCCTTTGTCATGAAATCTAATTCACAAACAGACAAGTCTACACAAACTATCAAAGATAGATCAACACCTCTGAAAAACAAGTGTCTGAATGATGTAATTCAGCCCTGAATCTTGATGTCTACAATAAGACCCTGCTATCATAAAAAATAATTAGGCTTCTAATGAATTAAGGAATGAATGAAAACT
>JASDQU010106881.1:29890-53066 GCA_032191745.1 Picea mariana | reverse complement strand
TAATTCACAAACAGACAAGTCTACACAAACTATCAAAGATAGATCAACACCTCTGAAAAACAAGTGTCTGAATGATGTAATTCAGCCCTGAATCTTGATGTCTACAATAAGACCCTGCTATCATAAAAAATAATTAGGCTTCTAATGAATTAAGGAATGAATGAAAACTGAAGTATCTCAACAAAACTCAAAGAGAAAACCTTAGTATGCTTCTCCTTCTATTCTCCTCTTGTTCCTCCCTTTCCTTTTGCCTTTAAGCAAATTAGAATTGGTTGAAGTAGTTGAACTACTTCCTTAGTTAAGTTAACTAAAACTCAACCATCTTTTTAGTCAAGGGGGAAAAGTAATAAATCATAATAAGGGTTTTTAAATAAATAATAACTAGTAGGTGGGACCCCTTCTGACCCCCTTTAGATTTTAACAATCATAACACAACTAGTTAATCAAACAAAACATCCCTCCTTGTGACTCTCATCATCACATTCATATTTGACAATTTATCTCAATGATAATTGAAATTATGTCCAAAAATGTATTACCCATATATCCAAAAATGGTGTGCTATCCAAAATTTTAGAAGTCAATTGTTCTCAACAATTAATAAATAAAAACTTAAAATCCATATTTTCCACTCTGGGAAGAAATCCTTACCTTGTTGTTGCTGTCACATTTTGATATCTCTGAATTTGCCTTAGGCTGAGTGGAGCCTTTAGGCATAATCTCATTGATCAGATGAGAGCAATCATCTCTCAAATGCATGCTGGAGGACACTTACTTATCAAAGTCATTTGAGGGTGAGGAAGGGGAAGCAATGGATTTTCCTTTGTCAGGAGCATGGTGGGATTCATTTTTCAACCTTTTGATTGCATGGGAAGACTGAACTGGTGAGTGGACAGGGGCAGCTTGGACAATTTGATTAATAGGTGGGGGAGCAGGTAAAGACAAGTTATGCTAGCCACAATGTTGGGAGACTGCTGGGTGAACAATCTCTTGCCATCTGTCGTTTTCGGGGAATTCAGGTTGCAGTGAGACATGAGGAGGCACGGGGATACCAGAGACCTATGGGGCTTGGAAGGGAGGCCTTTCAGGTCTAGGTTGGACCATTCCTTGCCTAATCCAGTTTAAAAACCTAGCTTGAAATAACTGACCTAACTCATGCGAGTCTACATCAAAGTGTATAGAGAATCTTGGCCTTCTAGGGCCCCTGCTCCAATTACCTCTTCCTCGGTTACCCCTGCCATGGATACCTCTGCTGAAAAATCTCATTTCTATATGCATAATTGATTAGCAAATAGTTTCTTTAACAACCATACATGACAAATCTTTTAAATATGAAATAAAATTTGTCTCAACAACATATCAGACTCATGCAATCCAATCCATACAAATTGTTTAGCAGTTGTCAATGAGCAGGGGGTGAACAATGGTTCTGGGATATGTTAGGGGTTGTAGTGAGTGAAAAATGTTAAAATGAGGGGGAAAAAGATCATGATTACTGCTCACAAACATCAAACAATCAACTATATCACAAACCAAAAGAATATATCAATGTAAATCATCTCTGCGATCTCTTAACTATCATAGTACAAAACTTATCTTAATTATAATTAAATTTTAGGAACATGGAGTGGATAATGAATATGGGAAGGCAAGGGGAATTGTAATTAGTGAAAAGTGAAATAATGGTAGGGGAAAAGAGTGGATACTATTCGAAAAATCAATTAAGTAATCCATAAAACAATAATGTATTCAATACAACTATTCCAACACCAATTAAACAATTACCGTGGTAAATTAAACCATTACTATGTGTTCAAACTTGTTCATTGTCCACATTCAATTTCCTTAAAATCTTTCAATTCACACAAAATAATCATACTCATAATCAATATGCCTTTCAACATCCTATAAAAAGAATTCTGTTTCCTTTCATTTCTTCCATTTTATATTTAAAACAAAATTCCAATGAACACACAATCATATTTCCTTAAGTCTGTTCAACATACAGAAATATCAACCACCGTCCATAAGTTCCAAATCCTTAAATCAAACATAGACACAGGTCTCTCCTGAGTTTCCCAGTCTCTTTTAAACATGCCCGATTCCATTCTTTTGACAACATTAACAAATAAATTTGCAATGAAATCATACTACAAAAACCCTGTGCTTTCTTTCTGATGGTGCAATCAAACAAAACAATGCATGATGTCTCTATAACTATACGCAGAAAACAACAAAGTCTCTGACATCAATTTCCAATTGGTAACGATCCCAATCGGGACATATTAAACACACAATAACCACCAAAGTCAATTTATACCACGCTGTAGGAACACACATACCACACATAATGAAAAGAGGCATCTTTGTCATTGTCCATTTCCGTTTACTCCCAATCAATCAATTCATAACAATGCTGAGTTATCGGTTCAATTGACACAACAAAAGGAGGCATCGACTGTATAACAATTATCATCTCCAATTACAACTTTCCAACCACGCGATCAAACAGAGATGAGCCAATAATAAAAAACCACTGTCAATACTACTCAACAAACTTATGATAGTAAAAAATATAGCCGACAAAGTGTGACTGTTGAGTTAATCAAAATATGGCTCTGTACCAATGAACACAAGAAATAATCAAGGGTTCGCTCGATCATTGAAACACAGGGAGACTAGAGTCGGCCATATAAACAACAAGTGAGAACCCTTCGAGACAAGCACGGTGGAACCACAACCTTAACCTTTAGCTTTGTAAAATAGGGTGACAGTTCAACACCAGGTAGGGTAGGTAACAATGTAGAGGAGCAACGATTTCTCATTGGATAGTAACAATACCAAGAACACGTAGAGGCATAACCCTCGTGCTTTTCAAAAAATGAACCATTTAGAACAATGTCGATAGCAATGTAGACCTAGGTATCACCAATCAACCCTAAATCATACTTCTTGGCATAATACCCACCCAATAACCAACTGTGCTAATGCCAATACCAGAAAATAAAACCACGACCAGGTGAAAAAATATACAGTGACCGAAAGGTGGTTCGAAATATACAGAACAACCCCATATCACCGAATACAACCAGATACAATTACCATACCTATGAGGAGGCAAAAGACAAAGATAAACAGAGTGAAACCCTCCAACCAAAATACCTATAAAGGCAACAGAGAGTTATCATAGTTTACACCATACATAACAACCAATGAAACCACAACTCCAACCATCAATTTTTTCATTTGCAAACGAATAACACACACATTCATTCCAAAGAAAACACCATGCATTTACACAGTTTCCAATATTACGAAAGACACAAACCAACACATTACCGAGCCAACCTTTATTTCATTATAGAGTGAATTCATGGATGGGCGAAAAGTAACATACCTGAAACCAATGGCCTTAAAATTGCGAGTTGGTTGAGCAGTTCCTTCTGTGCCTGATTCTCAGAGATTAAACAAAACAACAAACCAAACAAACAATAACCATGCTAGGGTAACGACCCAGAGGGAAAAGTATGCAGTGACATGCATTTACTGCATGTTTCTTCCATCCTCCATTTCATTCAATACGTAGTACATGACAACCAACCAAAATAATGCCATTAACCCATACTATTAATTCCATGCATCGAAACTTGAACACAATGCTTGCCAATTGTGCCACCCCAATCCACACTAACCATTTCCAAAACATACCATAACATATATCAAATGTGCCCAACTTAACTCAATAATAATTGTATAGCCACTAACATTGCTAGTTAGGACTAACAATAATCCTTTTAATTTCATTTGCACATAGTATAACATAACATAGTATAATATAGTATAGTATAGCTCCCTTTCTTGGATTTTTTCATAAGTCTCTTTTCCATTGCTCTTATTTCTTGTTGTTACTAACATGTGTCTTGTGCAGGTGTAACAGGTAATGAACCAAGGCGCCAATAGCAAATGTAATAACAGTGAACATAAGCCATCATGACATGGAATTTAGAGCTTAGAATAACATAATCAACACATAAAATGCATAATCCATTTGCCATTATGTCACAATAAAAACAATATTTCATCATCAATCATGTAGAACCCTGTAGTCAACATCGAAAAACAACATAAAATGTCTGAATAGACTATCTCTGATCCTCCAGTCTAGCAAGGGGTCCCACCGACTAGTATTATATATTGTTAGCATAGTTTTAAATAATAGGCTTTAGCAATACTTTGAGGGCAAAATCCTTGTTTCAATTTTTATTGTCAACAATGCCCAACTAAGTACTGTCCCCTTCGTGCACTGCACAACTGCTGCTACTACATTTTCTAGTGCCTCTTCCTTGCAACACTTCCTCAATAACTTGCACACAATTAATTTTTTCACGAATCTTGTGGTTTGGTCATTGATGTTCTTTATAATCATGCCTCTGCTTCCCATGTTAGTTCCAAATTGAGATTTTACTTCCTCTGTAATGGCCTTTTCCTTTGTCTTATTATGTAAATAATGCTCATGTTTAACTATGTCTGTTGAAAGCCCTGTAATCTTCGCAATTAGGTCTACATCAATCGGGATAGGTCTGTCCATCCAAAAAAATCATCCATGTACTCTCACCAGTAACTATTTGATGTAGGAATTGACATTATTCGCCCTACCAAAGTGAGGGATTTCTAAAAAATTCATGGTGTTTGAATTGTACAACCCTGTAATCCATTGTTTAGGTTATAATATTGGAATTCCTGATGAACTTATCCCTTTCTTTTCCATATAAATTTCCTGCGCAAGCTCTGGAAACTTAGCCACCTCT
The DNA here is from genome assembly GCA_032191745.1 of Picea mariana. NCBI lineage: Eukaryota > Viridiplantae > Streptophyta > Pinopsida > Pinales > Pinaceae > Picea > Picea mariana. The sequence goes on along the minus strand of JASDQU010106881.1, from coordinate 48,258 downwards.
GTGATGTTGTGATTTGTGTACTTTAGCTTGGGAACAAACCCCATCATGTCCTCTACAACTATCACTTACTCTGGCATTTTTATTAATAACAATGAAACTTGTGCCTGTGTGCACATTTTTGTTACGGATGGCCTCATTTTTCTCTTTGATGGTATTGCTATCTCGATTTGTAATTCCTCCTCTGTGTCCTGATCTGCGTCGTTGTCATCCTCGACCTCCAAGTGTTCTTCTACTCTAGGTTTCTATGTTGCCTTAGATTGATTGGACTTTGTCTCCTCGTCATATTCTTCATTCTTTTCTTCTTGTGTGTGTGTCGCTCCTGGTTTTTTTGCGTTAGGGTTTCCTTCTATGCTAAGGTTTTAGCCTTATTCCCCCTAGTTTACCTTTGTTGCTCCATCTTCTATGTTCTTCTCTTCAACCAACGTCGGGTTAATTTATTCACTCTCAGTCGACAATATCTCATCGACATCTACCACTCTGGTCGTATCTTTCGTCGATTTCTTGGTGCTTCTGGTCCTTCTTGCGAACTGGCCGGGTCCTTCGAACTTCGGTGATGTCATTATTCTAGCTCAGGCAAGTTTCACTGTAGAGCTAAGCTGGATTCTTCACAACTTCTCACACAATCACACCTTGTTCTCTCCTTCACTCTTGTTTCCTCAAAATCACAAGTGTTTTTCCTTTTCGTGCTTTTCCCCTTTTATAAACCCCGTCATAAATGTGCCTTACTTTGTCGGTTGTTGGTTTTCTCTTTTCGATCTTTTTCCGTCCAGGCATGCTGCGTTTACTTTTTCTGTCACGTAGTGTCTTTAGGTTTTGTCATACCTCTTTCAAACTTATGCTATGTGTTGTATCCTTCAACTATCTATCTACCACTTGTCGATCTACCTACTTCTTTTTGGATCTTTCTTATTTTTCTACTTTTTTCTTCCTTTTTCTTCCTTTTCTTCTTTTCCTCCTACTATATACATTATGTACAATTCTACTTTTCTGGGCGAAATCCACTGAGGGTTAGTAGGTCAACTGTCCCTATATAGTTTCAGTCGACTACCATTCACCATTCCTTGCATCTCCTTTCCTGCTAAATCCTCCAGTTGTACAACAACTCCATCTATGACAAACTTTATCTCATATGGCCCTAGTCAATGCATCCTGAGATTCCCTGGGTGTTGAAAGTATTTACTGTCATAAAGGAGAACTATATCTCCTTCCTTGAAGTTCTTCTTCTTAATATGTCTGTCCTGCCAAGCCTTACATTTTTCTTTCTATACTTCCTGATGGAAACCAACTACAATCATGTCTTCTTCTAATTCCATGACTTGTGACAATATTTCTTGAGTTACACCTCTTTCTATCATGTTGTAATTGTTTCAATGTGCAAAATAAGTATCAAATACTCCAAAGGAACTACCGCTTCCTGTCCATAAGCTATTTTTAAAGGTTCCTTCCCTGTAAGCTTCTTGCATGTAGTTCTATAGGTCCATAACACTACTGGTATCTTCAAATACCAATCATCCATGTTCACATTGCAAATCTTGGTTAAGGAACTCTCCAATATCTTGTTAAATTCTTCCACTGTTCCATTAGCTTGGGGATGGTAAGGAGTTCTCTTCTAATGATGTATCTTGAATTCTTCAGTCATTGCTTGGATAGTACTATTGATCAAATGTGTCCCCTAATCACTCATCAGAACTCCAGGGCATCCAAACCTTGTCACTAATTGCTCAAATAAGAAGTGTGTTGCAGTTTATGTGTTGCAATCCTTCACTAGTGTTGCTTCAGCCCATCTGGTCAAATATTCCATCATTGTAATAATATACCTAGCTACTGATCTTCTGGTTGGTGGATTAATTGGTCATAAAAAATATAATTCCCACTTTTCAAACACCTTCAAAGTTACTCGAGGCTTAATGGAATCTCATCCCTCATGGATGGCTTTCCAACCCTCTGATAGACATCACAATTCTGACAATACTCCTTTGCATCTTTGTGAACTGTTGGCCACCACAATCCCACGCACAATATATTTTTTGCAATAAATTTCCCTTCATAATGTCCTTCAACTATTCCTTCATGTGCTTATATTAAAATAATAGGTCGTTCATGCTCCATAAAACATCTCCTCAAAATGTTGTATGCACCTAGTTTGTACAAGTTCCCTGCGATCAGTTGGTAGTCTGTAGCTCTAACCACCGAATTTTTTGTCTGCGCAGTATTAAATTCCTTTGGCGAAAATCATGTACTCAAAAAATCAATAATGTCAACAAAATATTCATCAACAATTTGTATTGAAAACAATTGTGCATCTGGGAAATTGTCCTCCAAGTTACTTGGTTCCTTTCCATGAGTTATCTTGGACAAATGATCTTTCCCTGCATTCAATCTTCCAGGCTTCACCACAACTTCAAATTCAAACTCATGAAACAATAGTAGAGATATGCATATTCTTGCCCCCAACACTGGATTATTGACTAAATATCTAAGAGCATAATGATCTGTAAACATCCTAAAATGTTGACCTAACAAATAATGTCTGAACTTCTACAATGCTTACTCTCTTTCTGTTGTATTGTAGTTATGTTCTAAATTTGATAACTTCCTGCTTGCAAATTTTATAGGGTGATCTATGTCACATTCTCCTGGATGTGTTAATACTTCTCCAAGCGCTATTGCAGACGCATCCACATGCACATGAAATTTCTTTTACCAATCTGGAAACACCAAAATTGGCATTGTCACCATTTTGTCCTTTAATATATCCAAGCTCTATTGGCACTCATCATTCCACTGATACTTAATGTCCTTCTTCAACAATTTCTCCATCAACGTAGTAATCTGTGCATATTCCCTTATAAACTTCCTGTAGTATCCTGTATGAACAAGTGTACTTTTTAACTGGTGCACTGACTTAGGTGGTGGTAAGTTAACTATGACAACAATTTTAGCAGGATCAACCAACAGACCTTGCTTACACACCACATGCCCTAAAAGAATACCAAAAGGTGCACTGAAAATTCATTTCTTAATATTCAATGAAATCTGACACTGTCTACACCTGTCTAACATCAATCTTAACACTTCAACATGATCCTTCAATAATATAAACACTGTCCAATCATTCAAATAAGATTCCAAAAACTTATGAATAAATTCCTTAAAGGCAACTACTACTACCCTTGAAAAAATTGCAGGTGCATTCTTCAACCCAAATGGCATCATTATATACTGATATGATGCTCATTTTGTTGCAAATGTAGTCATATGTCTATCTTATGGTGATATTTTGGAAATCCATCAGTGAATGAATATGCTTCTTGACCTCCTACATTATCTAAAACTTCATCTGTAAATGGGGTAGGAAAATGATCATGCAGACAAGCATCATTCAACTTTCTCAAATCTACATATATCCTTATTCCCCCTTGTTTCTTATCTTGCACTACAATTGGGATAATCCATTCAGATTCTTCCACAGGTTCTATGACACCAGCCTCTAACATCTTATCAATTTTTTCCTTCACTTTATGCTTATACACTAGATTCAACCTGTAAGGTCTCTGTCTTATTGGTCTGGAATTTGGCTTCAAAGGGATTCTCATCTCTCCAGGTTCTCTTGCAACCCCTTTCCTCTCTAAGAACATCGTTGGAAATATGTCACTATACTCACACAATAACTCTGCTATTCTTTCTACTGTCTGATTATCCCAATAATCTCCAATACTTTCAATATTTGGGTTCTTTGTTGTTCCAATATTTACCTTCTTGATCTTTAGTGGTGCAACATAATATTCAGAATCTAGCTTTGGACCTTATACTTCTTTTCTCCTTCAACTTGTGTGATCTTGATGTTGCATGAGTTTTCTTCTGCCGATCTTCTTCTTTTGTGACATGATAACAATGTAGCAACTGTTTGATTGTCTGTCTCTTCTTGTTCTGATAAGTTTTTACAATCTCTACTTCTAATTCTTCAAAAATCCTATCTCTTACCAACTTTAGTATTGTATCTATTTCTGGATTCTCATTCTCAAATGTAAATGTCATCACAAAATTATGTTGCATTTCTTCCCAACTTGCAGTTTCTTTGTGTTGTTCTAATTATGGGTACCAATTCCTTGGAATTCCTTCTAGTGCATGGATAAAATGATGTGGCCACTATTGGGCACAGGCCTATTTTGAGGAGAAACCCAGTTTTGGCGAGGAAATACCTAATTTTGAAAATGCGCAAGTGGCAGGAAAAGAAACACGTGCAAGGTAAAGCTGCATGTAAAGGAGGAAAGCATGGAAGGTGCACACGCAGGCAGAACTAACTAGGCTAGGGTTAGGGTTTTGGTAAGCAAGTGTAACAATTGTCAAGCTGGTAATGTAGTATAAATAAAGACCTAGGAGGTCTAGGTCAGGGTTCGAGTAGGTTGAGTTGGTTGTAAACACATATTATAGAAATGTCATTGGAGGGTATTGTATGCATGACCTATTTTTGATAAGTTGTTGAGTCGTAGAGATGTAAGTAGGATGGATCTTGAGGGTTAGATCACAGGCTGGGGAGCATGGTGTGATCTAGTCTGCCTCATTAAATATCCTGATCCAACTGAGAGAGGAATGTAGTGCACACAACACCATATTTTTCAGAACTATAATAAAAGAGCCTAAGCAGAAAAATCTTTGTGGAAGTATCCCAGGAGGGGGTGAACCACGGTAGATCATGTGTTATATGAAATGCTTAGTTTTTATGTCTTTGCTATCAATGGTGAAATATTAGATGAATGTCTTGATGAAGTAGTTATATCTGTTGATTTACATGAACAATAAAGAACGAAAGAGTATTTAATATAGATGGATGATATAATAAATGAATGAATATCACAAAGTACAATCCCATATCCCCTCTCACTCCCAGACTACAATCACTTGAGCGTTGTAGTCACCCATAGAACTATCTCAGGTGAGCTTGTGCAGTGCATTATGTGCATTGTGTTTCCTTATGGTTTACCAGAAGGGCCGATATTTTTAGAGGGCTTTGTTGGAAACCATAGTAGATTTGAACTCGGTTCATCCCAAGAGAAAGGTATAAAGCTAAAAGTAGATAAGTAAACCAAAAAATGGTTACGTTTCCAGGACGAACATTACAGGATTGAGTGAATCAGATCTCCTAAAGAATCGTTAAAATAATGTCATATCTACTGAAGAATCGTTAAAAGAATGTCAAATCTGTTGAGGAAGTGTAAAAAAAAATGAAAGTATAGAAGGGAATTTTTAGGTCCTGGAAACCAATGAAGGAGGATATTGAAAGATGGTTGAAAACAAAGGAAGTTGAGTTTTCACAACAAGATAACATAAACCCTAAAATAACACCGAGCAAATATCTGGACAAGTATGTGTTTAGTGACCTACATGAGGTTTTTTTTCTGTGATTTGTCACATGTCTTGCGATAGTGGATATTGAGGTTTAAAGACAACCACACAACAAATCATATCAGACAGTTAGAGTGGAATTATGTGGAGATCATGCAGTTACAACAAGTTGATAACAAATTCACGCACACAATAGATTTTTGGCTAGACAGTATTGTTGCAGGCTTTATCACATAATTTTCAGTAGATACTGCGAAGTCTTACAACGCAAGCATAGAAAGAGTTTCTAAGAGGACCACGAGGAAGGTATATTAGATCGTTGTATACTTCCATTAATATTTTGTTGTATAACAACGGGGTAATGACAATGGATTCAGACAACTAAATTTCCTTGTGTGCATGGGGGAAGGGGGGAAGTACTGATAGGAAGTGGAAAAATGGAGGAACATATAGATAAGGGAAAGAAGAAGGAGCCTATAGACCCAATAATGATGGAGGAAGACCAGATCAGGCATATCATGGAAACAACTGGAAGGATGCGTAGTGGAGTACCCTACCAATACAAGATTAAAAATAAGAAGAGAGCCATAGATGATAGGGAGGGTTTGGCAAGTGATGAAGAAGTGGTAGAGGATCTCCAGGCTATGGAGAAGATTGAGAAAATATTGCGCATAAGGTATGAAATAAAGACATTACGTCGGAGGGCAGGAACAAAAGATAACACTCCAATCCATGTAAATGTCAGTGTGGAACCCATAACCCCATGTATGACTAATACACCAGAGGGAACACTAGTATACAAACAACCATATTTTAGTGGAAAAAGAATGACAAGATAAGGATCTAGTCACAGAGCATCAACTGGGAGAGCCAGTTCAAGAAGCATTATTCAAGGATCTACACCGTGTAGAGATAGTAGTCCAACGATGTTTGCAATGACAGGACATGATCCCACCATTCACTTACTAGAGTTTTGAGGAGAGGAAACACAAGACCCTGAGAAGCACCTGTTTATTTGTGCAAATATCTGGGAAGAAAAACAAATCATGGATGAGGACACAAAGATAGCATAGTTAGCCATCACACTAAGAGACCATGCACTAGACTGGTACATGAGTCTAGATGTAAATAGTCCACGAGGGACAACAACGACTTTGGAAGAGGTAAGAAGATTATTGATAAATGAGTTCCAGAATCCAAGCTTAGAGGGTCAATACATGAATGAGATGATTGAGATCAGACAGAAACCAAGAGAATCTGTCTAGGAAATTGACCTGAGATTTAAGTGCTTGAAAGGGAAATTTAAGTATGCCATGACTAACATGCAACATAGAAATTTGTTTGTGAATTCTCTGATACCACATTTGAAATACCCACTCAGACAACATAAATTCCAAACTCAAGAAGAGGCTCTACAAGAAACCTTACAAATGGAAGAAAACCGGTATCATAAGACAAATCCAGCTATAGAGGAACCAGAGGAGGATCTGAAGAATCTAACCTTTCAATTAAATTAGAACAAGGGCAAGGAAAAGAGAGAAGTTGTTTGGTGTATCATATGAAGGACATAAGGACACCACAAGACTGAATGCCCAACGTCCACACAATACATGGAAACAAGAGTGCCAAACCCCTTACCAACAGAAGGACCTTGGTGCAAGAGTTGTAAAACACATGGGCATGATCCATATCATTCTCCAATGTTGCAGAAGTACCAGACAATACAAAAGAACACATACTACACTTTTTGCAAGTTAGTGGGGCATGGTGATAAAGACTGTAGAACAATGGATATGATGAGGGAAAGAACCTTAGATACATATAAGGTGCAAACAAAAATGATGACAGGGCAAGTTCCACCTCAGTTTAATCAGGTACCACAATAGTACAACACCACACAACCACAATATAACATTGTGTTGCCACAATATAATCCCACGCATTATAATCAGGTACCTCAGTACAACACCTCGCACAGAGATCATGTTGGATACAAAGGAGGAGGACAAGGTAGAGGAGGATTTGGACGTGAAAGAGGTCCATTAGTGTGTCATAACTGCCAACAATGAGGGAATTACACAAGGGAATGTCCACTTCCACCCGCAACATGCATGTATTGTCGTGCAACAGATCGCGATATCGAAGATTGCATAGCACCGTTGGGGAAGATACAAGAAAAGAAGAATCAAAATAATAAAAACGTACAATGGGTCTCTACAGAAGCTATATAGGATGGCAGGAACATCAACATAGTCATGCGTGGAGGCGCTAAAACAAGAGATGACACAGTCAGACAAGATCCAGTACATCACCAGTGGGTGAAGAAAAATATTGAGCCACCAAAATGGTTTGATAGAGGGAAGAGAAGGAAACCTTCAAGGAGGCCAGAGAAGATTTTATTAAGAAAAATGTTGCGTCTACATATGTTGCGCAACATACTCAAGCCATACCCATGTATGAAATGTCGTCAGCAATGGACCACACTGGTGAAGTACACCATGGAGACCAAGTAAGTAATATCATAAATTTTCTGTAGTCCTGTGTTCAGTTATTCAAAGATCCATCATCTGTTACAATCTAACAGAATCTGTTAGATAGATGTATCACAAATAATGATGGGAAATTAGAACATAGAACATTCAATAACCTCCATGCAAGAAGGAGGACAAGCATAAAATTTAGATTGAATGCTAATATCGGAGATTTCAACATGGGAGATGTTATATTGGACCTCGAATATGCAGTAAATGTCTTATTGAAGAAGAAATGGTAGTGTATGGGAGAGCCAACATTAGGCTACTCACCGGTTCAACTAAAGCTAGCAAAACAACACAAAGTTCTGTCAATTGGGAGGCTTAAACGAGTGACGGTAGATTTGGATGGAGTGTGCACCATGGCAAACTTTGAAGTCATTGAAATAGTAGATGGCACAACACCATATCCAACATTGCTTGGATTGGATTGGGTATTTGATAATCAGGCCATAATTAATCTGAAGATAAGAAAAATGCCTTTGAGTCAGGGGAATACCAGGTCATTGCACCCTTATATCCATCCGAAGCCGAAAGATTTGTGGAACCGACCTGTCTGGATTTGGAGGAAATCAACCAGTTGTACAGAACCACCATGCACACAAAATATTACATTAATCCAACTGTAGATGGGGTACTTAGCTAGAGAAGTATCACATCATGTGCTTCTGATTCAAATACAGGTCTGGATAATTGACAACAATGCCTACATGAAGTATCAACAAGAAGGTGTGCAAGAATAGACTGCGCAGTAAGTTGGGTTGGGACAGAACTCTGAGAACTTCCCAACTTTCATGGCATAAGCGAATTAGAAGATTTCCCGACGAAATATGAGGAGGAAATATCAGACAATCATAGGATTTTATCCCTTGACATCTCACTTAAGGATACACCTGTAAGATGGTGGGGTGCACATAAAGAAAAAATACAGGATTGGTATAAATGCAAAATATTATTGTGCATGAGATTCTCTGCAGAGCAGAAGAGAAATGCAATACAAAGGTATGTTGGACAAGGAACACCTGCATAACACTTGGAGAAGTGAAAAACACAATGGAGGATGACACCACCAGAGGAATGGCCTCATTAATTCATTCACACACTGGAAGGAATCCCAAAAAACTGGTATGTAGACCAGTAACTGTTCATAGGTACCACCGAATGGACAACCTTGCAACAAAACTTTGTAGCAACCTTCTCATTTGAAAATGAGAACCCCAACATTGATTCAGCTCTGAAGCAAATGAGAGGACTGATATTTATCAATGAACTAGAATTGGAACTCATGATAGAGTATCAACAAAAGAATCGACAGATAGTCAAGGAATTACTGTCATGCTATCATGTAGAAAAAGAAACACCAGATGAAGATGATCCACGCAATATCCAAATTCCATAAATTGAAGGGGAAAGAGAGGTGTAAGGGCCCTCTCTGGAGTCAAAAATTTTTGTTGCGCTGATTAAAGTGAAGAAGGTCAATATTGGGACAATTGATAACCCAAAAATGGCCAGTATTGGGAACTACTGGGACGAACAAACAATGGAGAGGATAAGAGAGTTACTACGCGAGTAAAGTGACATGTTCCCAACGACCTTCACTGAAATGAAAGGTATAGACAAAGAGCTAGGGGAGATGAAGATACGTCTCAAAACTAAGGTAAGACCTGTTAGACAAAGACCCTACAGGCTAAACCCAATATACAAGAAGAAATTGATGGAATGCTGGAAGTAAGGATCATATAACCAGTAGAAGAATCATAATGGATAAGCCCTATGGTAGTGCAAGAGAAGAAGAAATGATGCATAAGGATATCTGTAGACTTGAGAAAGTTGAATGATGCTTGCCTACATGACCCTTTTCCTACCCCTTTTACTGATGAAATCCTAGAGAATGTGGGAGGTCAAAAAGCACATTTATTCATAGATGGATTCTCATGCTACCACCAAACCAAAATAGCTCCAAAAGACCGGTACAAGAATACATTTTCTATGGAATGGGGATCCTATCAATACAAAATCATGCCTTTTGGACTGAAGAATGCACCAACAATATTCTCAAGACTATTCATAGCTACATTCAAAGAATTCATCCATCAATTTTTAGAATTGTACCTGAATGATTGGACAATATACATTATGTTGAAAGATCATGTAGAGGTGTTAAGGATAATGTTGGAAAGATGCAGACAATGCCAGGTATCCTTGAACATTAAGAAATACATATTTGGGACACCTTTTGGAATTTTATTGGGTCATATAGTATGCAAACAGGGTCTACTAATGGATCCTGCAAACATTGCAGTAATTATGAATTTTCCACCACCCAAATCAGTGCGACAGTTGAGAGCCACATTGGGACATACAGGTTATTACAAAAAAATCATAAAAGGGTATGCGCAGATCAATGCACCGATGGGAAAATTTCTCGAGAAAGATATCAGATTCCAGTGGAATCAGGACTGTCAACAAGGGTTGGACACCCTGAAAGAGAAAATGGTCACATCACCCATCTTAGTCTTCCCAGATTAGGAAAATATATTTCATGTGCATGTATATGCATGATCCATATCACTTGGATCTATTCTGGCGTATCCAGGAGCAGGGGATTTGGACCATCCTATAGAATTTGCAAGAAGAAAACTATCAGAATCATAGCAGAACTACAATACTACATAAATAAAAGGCCTAGCTATGGTCTATGCACTTCAGAAGTTCAGACATTACTTACTGGGAAAACACTTTAAGATGTTTATAGATCATTTAGCCCTCAAATACCTAGTCAACAAGACACTGTTGGGGGGGAGGATATGTAGATGGCTACTGTATGTTTCAAGAATTTGATTTTGAAGTGATAGTCAAACCAGGGAAGCTGAATGCAAGACCTAATCACCTGTCAAGGGTCACCAATGGAGAGGAACCTACAAATTTAGAGGATAAATTCCCCGATGCACATTTATTTTCATTCCAGGTAGCTGATGAATATTTTGCTGACATTATTGAATATTTGAGTACAGGGAATGCACCACTAGATTTTAACATTGCATAGAGGAAAAATATGGTAGTCAGAGCTACAAACTATCAACGTATTGCGGGACACTTATATAATATTGGAACATACATCATATTGAGAAGGTGCATCTTAGAACATGAAAGGCCCAGAATCTTGGCAGAAGCCCATGAAGGAATAGTTGGAGGACATTATGCAGGAAAATCTACTGCACATAAAGTATTGTGTGCAGGATTATGGTGGCCAACAATTCACCGAGATGAAAAGGAGTATTGACAATGATGTGATGTCTGTCAAAGGGTTGAAAAACCAAATAGAAGGGATGAGATGCCCTTAAAACCACAAGTGATGTTGCAGGTATTCGACAAATGGGCTATAGACTTTGTTGGACTGATTCATCCACCAACAAGAAGATCAAGAGATAGATACATCATCACTACAATATAATACTTGACACGATGGGCATAGGTCACACCAGTCAAAGACTACAACACAGAGACACCAACACACTTCCTATTTGATCAAGTGCTCACAAGATTTGGGTGCCCAAGGATTTTGATGAGTGACCAAGGCACTCACTTTATCAACAATACTATCAGGGATATGACTGAGGAATTTTAAATCTACCATCAGAATAGTACAACATACCATCCTCAGGAAAATGGAATAGTGGAAGCCTTCAATAAGAGCCTAGAGAATGCCTTAACTAAGATTTTCAATGTCAACAGGGATGATTGGGATTTGAACATACCAATAGTATTGTGGGCATACAGGACTACATGAAAAAATTTGACAGGATATAAACCATTCAAGTTGGTGTATGGACAAGAAGCAATGATTCCATTAGAATTTCTGGTACCTAGCCTACGTGTCGCAACAATTACCAACATGATAGAACGAGGCACAATAAAATAAAGGCTAAGTCAACTCATGGAAATGGAAGAGGAAAGGATCCTAGAAGGATTTCACCAAGAAGTACAAAAAGCAGGAGATAAATCTTGGCACGACAAACATATCAAAAGAAAGAGTTTCAAGGAAGGAGACCTAGCCTTTCTTTATGACAATAAATTTTTTCAGCATCTAGGAAAATTCAGAATGCATTGGCTGGGGACATATGAAGTGAAGACTGTCACCAACAGGGGATCAATACAGTTAAAAGACTTAGGAGGCAAAGAACTGAAAGGAATTATCAATGGGAGTTGATTAAAACTGTACAAGGACAATCGACCTCCTAGCACTAAAAAAGTTACAACACAGTATGAAAATATGTGCACAGTGTATGTTAGTCACCATTAATTTTTTTGTGTGAAATCAAGATTTCAGGACCTAGCGAGATGCTAAATTGGTTTGGAAGCCTGATAAACCAAGGAAGGGGATAAATATGGCAGGGAGAGGTTAAATATGGCGGGGGCGCTAAGCTGATGGGACCCGATATGTCGCGGACCACAAACTCTCCAGATCAATGATGGAGAGTGATTTCGGGGGGAGAAACTGCGTAGAGGTTAATTTTGGAAAGCGGGCCAAAATTTAAAACATGGTTTTCAGTCGAGGATACGTGGTGCCACCAGGTGCATTTAGGGGTGAAAGGTGGGTTTCCCCAAACCACTTCCTCACACCCCTGAAATTTGGAAAAAGTATAAAAGTACATTTTGTTCGTTATTTTATTATTTTTTCGAACACTGGACCATTTGAAACTTGGCACAACCACCCTAGTTCAACTGCAACTCAACGGTACGCCAATTGCACACCATTTCCACTCTTTTCCAGGTATTTTTCATCATAGCCATGGATCCTATCATAACTTCAGTAACAGAGCAAGACCCTGTGGCGAATGAAGAAGCCCTAATTGACCGAGATTCAAACATTTTTGATACCGAAATTACCATTTCGCTCATCTCTGTGTCCAGAAGAAACCTGTCTAATAATTTAGGAAGGTGTATACCGTTCCTTGAAGTAGTCCAGGCCACCATAGTCCCTTATGCTGTCGAAATTGCTTTCCCTTTTCCCAAGTTTAAAGGTTGGTGCGCCGAACAATATTCACATGAAGAAAGAGTCATCATGAATAAACAAGGGTCTGAGGTCATGTGTAGGGTAGAGAGTTTGTCAATTCAAGATTCCCTCGGTATACCAGAGTCTTTCTCTGCAATGTCTGAACCTTTCAATGAAGAAAAGATAATTAGGGTATACAGAGAATGTCCATAAGAAGTCCGAGATCTATTTTTACAGACAATTGTCAAACAAAAACATTTTTCAGAGAGTCTGTCTTTGCCAATGAATGTGAGTATAATGGTTATTGAAATCCAATGGGTCTGTTCCCTTTTAAGTCAAGTTTTAGGTCTAGACAATGAAAAACATGTAGTTGAAATCATGCTCGGTTTCCTTTTGACCTTTTTCAAGTCAGAGTCTGGTCTGTTAGTCCGCATCAATTTTGATCAATTCATGGCTGATAATATCCATACACAACTGGTAAATTTTTGCTCTCTAAGACATTTCAGATACTACACCTATTTGCTGAAGATTTTCCTGGAGACCAATAAGAGAGAATTTTGTCAAGCATCATTTGTATCAACTGAATTTAAAAGTATTACATTGCTCATCTTCATCAACAAAGTCATGTCCAGAGTTTACAGTTTGATTTTCAACACCAATATACCTAGAGTTTTGGATGACATGAGGAGATATCTACAGCCAAATCCAGAGAACAGAGTGGGGGATTGGGTACTATTCATGCACTCAACAATAATCTGGGTTTATGGTTGTCATGAATTCCCCTATCTATTGCCTATTTTTATGACTCACATAGTCTTTTCCCTTGAATTCATCAGGCAAAGAATTATATCTGAGACAAAGCATTTGCTGAAGTTGCACAAAGCCTCCAACCTCAAATTCCCTTTTATCATTGCCCCCTTCATTGTCAAAACTAGATCATGCTTATCTCAGATTCAAGGAAAGCTCAAAGAGTTTGGTTTTGCATAGTTACAGGGAAGAATATATGATCCACACCAAATCATATCCAAGAGAAGATTGATGAACAAACATGCTTCTTGTGAGCATGAACATGTTGAGGGTTTTGATAAGCTGGCAAACCTAGAATTCTGTGCTAATATGGAAGCAATATTGCAACCAACTCAAACACAAGAAGTGGAGGCAACCCTGCAACAAAGTCAAACAAAACAAGCTCCTCATAAACTAATAGTCAAAGTTCCTAAGATGAGTGTTTACAACAAGAGATGCAGTTCAGAGGCCATGGGCACCAATGATTAATAGACTGCTCCTAAGAATATGAAGATTTCACAGTCTCCATAGATAGTGGATTTAGAGGAAGAAGAGACCATAGAACAAGTATGTATAGATATGGTGGAAAGTGGCACTAGAATTGTAGAGGTTGAAAAGGAAATCAAACTACAAAGTGAAGGCATCTCAAGAACCTTTAGCAGCAAGAAACACATATTTGATAAAACATTTGAGGCAACTTATCAATCTAAAGAAGATTTGGCAAAAAAGTATGCTGAGAAGTGGAAAAGATTTCTCAGCATAAATCTTCTCTATTCACAGTAAGGGATGTTGATAAGAGGACCTTTAACATTGTAGTTGCAGATGAAGACAAAGTCTCTGAGATAAAGATAAGGTGTGAAAACACCAGTGCTCCAGACAAGGTCAAATTCCATAAGAATACCAATGATATGTTGTATTCTGATTACCTGAGTTTAAGCTTGAAGAATTCAAATATGTCATCTTATGCAATGAAATTGGAAGGGTAGTCGAGGCATGAAAAAACATCTAGTAGAGCTTGGCAGACTCAGGTCAAGAGGATAGAATTTGAAGGCCCCTAAGGGGTGAAATCCTCATTGGATGAAAAGGACAAATTGATTCAAAGTTTGAAGAAGAAATTGAAAATGTTTGCCACAGAGCATCCAAAAACAACAGAATTGGTTGCTCTAGAATAGGAAAATGAAACACTTCGTCAAGAGGCATTAGAATACAAGGCTAGGGCATTGCAGCTAGAAAGAGAAAAGGTGAGGTGGTCACAAGAGAAGAAAAAATTGCTGAACAGGGTTGTAGTTGTACCTCCTGCTGCAGAATCTGGGTCAAACACTGAAGGACTTGTCCATGCTATGTCACAAGTCAACCTGAAATAAGGAGAAATCAAGGGGCTGAAAGGAAGCATAGAGAAATTGAAGCAAGAGATGCAGGAAAAAGATGAAAGAATGGCTCAATTTCAAAAGGAAAATGAAGTTTTGCAGAAAAGGATAGATAAATTGAAGATGAGATTAAGAGGTAAAGGTCTGTTGCAAGGGGCCAAGCATATCATATGGGACTCTATAGTTGCTGAAGCTGCCAAGTTCAAAGTGTATTTGAATTTCATCAATGATAAAGACAACATAGCCATCAGAACCAAAAGTAGGTGCACTGTTGTGAATGAGATTTTAGCAAAGAAACCATCAGAATAGGCCCAAAATGCCATAAATCTACTCAAATCCATTCCTACTGCAAACCTTCAGACTATCAGAGTTAAAGACAAAACTATATTGATTATCTGGGACAAGAGGGTTATTGTTAAACATAACCTATTGAAATCAGTCCAAACCAAGGCAACACAGATGGAGCAAAGTGTGCAAGAGTTCAAGGATTTGTTTGAATAATTTTTTATCAAAGACCTTCCACCATTTTGGGATGGAAAAGGAAAATTATATGATCAGGAAGAATACAATGCTCTCTTGACTCAGTGCAGAATGGATCATTCCAAATTCGAAACCCTAGAGGAAAATCTGAAAGGAGCTACACTAGTTGAACATCTGATTACTGACTTTGAGATTCTAAATCAGTTCAAAGTAGTTAAAATTGGACTACCAGTCATGACATATGCTTCCTGCATTGACCTGGAGATCCCGATCAAAGAAATGATAGATTATGATATCCCTTATGACTTGCAATGGAAGGTGATAGTGCGGTTGGGTAAGACAAAGTGCAGTTTTCCAGGGTCCAATAGATAATATCTAGGTGTCACTGGAGATGGAAGATCAAGTGGAAGACCGAAGAAGAACAAGTGGAAAAGAATTATAATGAAGTGCCAGAGGAGTCATAAGCTGGATCATGAAACATTTTCTTGCTAATCATTGTAATCGGTTTCAAAACCAAAACTGTTCCTTGTAATTATTGCAATCAATTTCAGAAACTGAAACATTTCAATTTAATCATTGTAATCGATTTCAAACTGAAGGAACTGAACTTGTATAAATATTAGGGGTTCCAAATGTTTTAGAGGTTGGCAGAAGTGCAAGGGCATGATTTTAGCTATTCGAAATTTGAATGTAATTTTCTGAAGCTGAATAGAATACATATGCAGAAGTGTTGAAGTTTCCATGAAAAGATTCTAATGGTGGTGATATGAGTTTTATCTCCTCTCTTTGTATGTATTTCCTGTATTTATGATTTCATTTTCACTGTCTTCTATTTAAATTGGATAGTCAAAGGCCCATAATTCATCTTCTGATGCTCTCAGCTGAAGCAATTTAAACCGTATTAAGTTCTTCCTAACTAATTCAAAATTCATTTATTTAATGCTCTGATGCAGTTATATGTTTTCTTTTCTTCCTACACTCTACAAATTTACAAATTATAACTCATATTTATCACCTCATTTAGCCTTTAACCTCTGGAGAGTTCTACCAACCAGTCAGTGCTTCCATTCACTTTCACAATTTTGACTCCATATCCCTAAGTTTCCCTCCCCTTACTTGCCAACAAAAATTGAAAAAAACCCCTTCAAAACAACAAAACCTAGCCACTGATTGTTAAAGAAAATTCATCTGTTGAATACCAAGTGACAGGAGAGAGCCCTCTCTGAGATGAGCAGGCTAGTACCCAACTCTAAAGTTGGTTTGTAGGTTACCTCTGTCATTTTTTTTTTCATCCAAACAAATTTACAGAGTGATAACATTCTTGTGCCGTTGTCAGGGATCGAAAGTGAAATCTTCCTCGGGAAAAGAACAACTTAAAGCTTCAGATATGATTCATGAGGGTGACAGTGGATAAAACACCTTATTGGATGAGACTAATTTTGTTGAAATATTGTAACTGCAAAAAGTATTCTTATTATTATTGATATATTATTCATAGGATCAATCCCCATTGTGGATTGATCATGTCGGTTATTGTAATAGGACCAAATCCCCTTTTGCGGATTGGTCAACAGAAAATTATAATAGGCAGAATAAGAAGTCGGCCCCAGTAGTTAATAAGAAGACCCATAAATATAATAAAGGTGGGTTTACCCATCCAGTTGGAGAAGTCGGCCCTGCCAGTGAAGAGACACTTCACACGTGCTAGACTTGTATAAATAAAGGAGGCTAACGCCTCACTTGGACATAACTCACTTGCTCAATTTGAGAGACAAGTTCTGATCTGTTACCGACAAAGGAGAGAGAGAGTGGCGCATATCTTGGAGAGAACTTTTTGTTTTAGCATAGAGATCTCTTGGCATTGTATTGCCTATCTATATTAAGGAAGTTTTGCTGGGTTTTCTTCCCCTAGAGGGTTTCCCATGATAAATGTTGTGTCTCTTGTGATTATGTATTTCTTAGTGATCTTGGATTATGATATTGTTATCTAATGAAATGCAAACATCTATAATAATGGCTTAAACATTAACATGGTATCAGAGCCAAGCTGAAGGAAGCATATTTCGCAAGAGGAAAAACGTCACTATTCCAATACCTGCAAATTAGGGTTTTTCAAAAGTGAATCTTTTCAGCCCTAAAACTATCTAGAAAGTTTCACCCTCCCCTAAGGATCAATTTGGCATCATCAGTGCACCTTTTCAGTGGCTAGATCTCCTGGAAAGTGAAACCTTAGTTTCACAAAGTACCAGAAAACCAGAAAACCAGAGTACCAGAGTACCAAAAGTACCAGAAAACCAGAAGCACTAGTCCAGAAATCCGCAGATCAAGTTTGAGGGGGTAAAAGTTGGATTTTCGAAATTCTGACTACACTAGCATACTCGCCTCAGCTCAGCGCATCTATTCCCTGGATCAGAATTTCAAAATTTGAAGTTTGAAAAATTAGGGTTTCCTCATAAAACCCTAAGTTGCAGTCTCAGAACCAGTTGCAGTGGCAATACCAGTTGTAGTTGCAGCCATAGAACCAGTTGCAATCACCCTTGAAGTTTTCTTAAGAGTTGGTAATGATTACCACTGCTACCAGATGGAGCCACTACCTACAAATGCTATCAGAGGTATGCACTTACATATGTTTAATGGTTGAACCCTAAAGAGTATTTGTAGGAGAAGGGATCTCTTTCCATAGATCCAGAAAGATCTCAAGATCCAACACATTCAGAGGAATGATGCAACCTAGGTGTGATTATTCTGATATACATCTATTTGTCATAACATTATCTTGATCAGTGTTTCATGTTGAAGCTATGATCAAATTATTAGAAGGATTAAAAGTTGATCATAGAGCTTATCCTCTAACATAACCTT
>JASDQU010106881.1:0-26771 GCA_032191745.1 Picea mariana | reverse complement strand
GTAGGAAGTTTGGAATTTCATTGAACCCCAAAACGTATAATTTTGGCATGGAAGAGGGGAATTTGCTTTGGCACATTTTTTCAAAGGAGGGAATAAAGATAGATCCTAGCAGAGTTGAAGGAATCCTAAAAATTGGCACACCCAGAAGAAAAAAAGAACTGCAATCTTTCCTCGGGAAAGTAAATTTTCTGAGAAGATGCATCCCTAACCTGGCTGAAATCATAAAGCATATCACTAACATGCTCAAGAAAGGAAGTGAGATAAAGTGGAACCCTGAAGCCAGAAAATCCTTTGAAGATATTAAAGTGGCATTGATCAAAGCCCTAGTGTTGGCCAATCCTAATTTTTCAAAAGACTTTTTATTGTTTTCTTTCGCCTCAGAGCACACCATTGCTGGTGTTTTATTACAAATGTATGAGAATAATTTTGAGAGGCCTATAGAATACTATAACAGGACATTGAGGGATTCCCCATTAAAGTATGATATCATGGAAAAGCAGGAATATGCACTGGTCAAGGCCATAAAGGAGTTTAGAGTTTATATCTTTCATTCTCATACCATTGCTTATGTACCCAACAGTTATGTGAAGGACATTTTAACTCTGCCTGATCCTGAGGGGAAAAGGGGAAAGTGGATAGCTATGTTGTTGGAGTATGAACTTGAGATCAAGCCTACCAAGTTGATCAAGGGGTAGGGACTTGCAAAGCTGATGGCATAGACAGATTGTGAGCTCTTGGGAATTAATTTCTTTGCTGATTTGTCAGCAGATTCAGAAGAAGAAAAGGTCCCTTAGGTATCCCAAAAATTCCTTGACTCCCCATGGTATGCTGACATTATTTATGTGTTGAGAAATTTGTAGGCTCCTCCTGAATTGAGCAAAACCAAGGCCAGGTTTTTGAAACTAAAAACAATGAATTTTTGTATTTTAAATCAATCTCTGTATTGGAAGGATCCAGGAGGAATCTTGCTGAGTTGTTTATTGGAGGAAGAGGTAGAAAAAACCATCAGAGAGTTTCATAAAGGTGATTGTGGAGGGCACCATTATTGGAACACTACTGTGCACAAGATACTGAGAGCTGGGTTCTATTGGCCTAACATTTTTTCAATTGTTTACAAAGAAGTTTCAAGCTGTCATGAATGCCAAATTTTTGATGGGAAGAGAAAATTGCAACCTTTGCACTTGAAGCCTATCTCTATTGAAGCACCTTTTAGACAATGGGGCCTTGATTTCATAGGAGAAATTCATCCACAGTCCTCAGCTCAACACAAGTGGATACTGAAAGCCACACATTACTTCACCAAGTGGATTGAAGCAGTTCCCACAAGGCAAGCCACATACACTGTTATCATTCAGTTTTTGGAGAACAATATTTTGTCTAGGTTTGGTTGTCCAATCAAAATCATTACAGACAATGAAGCAACATTTAAGTCCAAAAAGATGGAAAAATTTTGCAGTGATTACAATACAACTCTTGGCCATTCCACAACATATTACCCTCAAGTTAATGGGTTGGATGAGTCATCCAATAAAAGATTGACCAGAATTATCAAGAAACTGTTGCAAGATAACAAAAAGGCTTGACACAAGAAGCTCATCCATGAACTATGGGATGACAATATCACTACTAAAAGGTCTATTTCCACTTCACCCTTCCAGATTGTGTATGGCACATATGCAATTTTTCCTACTTCATTAGGATTGCCAATGATGGGATTGCTACAGGAGAAAGATCCTGAACCAGATGGCACTCAAAGGAGGACAAATTAGCTAATCAATGTCCAAAAAACAAGAGAGAAAGCCTTCAACAACTCTAAATTACACCAAGACAAGATCAAAAAGACTTTTGACATGAATACTAAGGAAGATGATTTCAAAGTGGGGGATTTGGTGTTGAAATGGGATTCTAGGAATGAAGACAGAGGAAAGCATGGGGAATTTGACCATCTGTGGCTGGGACCTTTCAAAATTGTGGCATACCATGGAAATAATGCCTATCTGCTACAGGAACATAATGGAGATCTCGTTGGTGGAGGACCTGTGAATGGAAGGTTTCTCAAGCACTATCTTTCTTAAAGGAATTTTCACCCTTTCCATTCATTGTATATAACCATTTTTGTTTTTTCATTTGAAGCAATATAAATCAAATCAATAGAAATTGAAGCCCTAAGCGAAGGCCCTAAGTTATGCTGAGTATAATTTGAGTTAGGTGAACAAAGTTTTGTGAATAAGATGTTGATTGATTTAGTTGCATAAGTGAAATAAAGCCTAATGGGAAGGTATTTAGTATGTCGTTCTTTGCTACATTGTTGGGAGGATAGCATCCCTAGTTGGAGCCCATGTTAGTCACCATTAATGTTTTTGTGTGAAATCAATATTTCAGGACCTAGCGAGATGCTAAATTGGTTTGGAAGCCTGATAAACCAAGGAAGGGGATAAATATGGAAGGGAGAGGCTAAATCTGGTGGGGAGCTAAGCTGATGGGACCCGATAGGTCACGGATCACAAAGTCTCTGGATCAACGGTCGAGGATGATTTCAAGGGGAGAAACTACGCGGAGGTTAATTTTGGAAAGCAAGACAAAATTTAAACTGTGGTTTTCAGTCGGGGATACATGGCGCCACCAGGTGCATTTCGAGGTGAAAGGCGAGTTGCCCCAAACCACTTCCTCATGCCCCCAAAATTTGGAAAAAGTATAAAAGGGAATTTTGTTGGTTATTTTATTATTTTTTCGAACACTGGACCATTTGAAACTTGGCGCGACCACCCTCATTCAAATATAGCTCAACAATACGCTAATTGCACGACATTTCTGCTCTTTTCCAGGTATTTTTCATCGCATCCATGGATCCTATAATAACTTCAGTAACAGAACAAGACCTTGTGGCGAATGAAGAAGCCCTAATTGACCGAGATTCAAAGGTTTTTGATACCAAAATCACCATTTCTCCTTTCTCTGTGTCCAGAAGCAACCTTTCTGATAATGTAGGAAGGTGTATACTGTTCCTTGAAGCAGTCCAGGCCACCATAGTCCCTTATGCTGTTGAAATTTATTTACCTTTTCCCAAGTTTATAGGTTGGTGTGCCAAACAATATTCACATGAAGAAAGAGTCCTCTTGAATAAACAAGGGTTCGAGGTCATGTGTAGGGTAGATAGTTTGTCATTTCGAGATTCCCTCGGTATACCAGAGTCTTTCTCCACAATGTCTGAACCTTTCAATGAAGAAAAGATAATTAGGGTATACAGGGAATGTCCATAAGAAGTCCAAGATCTGTTTTTATAGACATTTGTCAAACCATAACATTTTTCATAGAGTCTGTCATTGCCAATGAATGTGAGTATAATGGTTACTGAAATCCAATGGGTCTGTTCCCTTTTAACTCAAGTTTTAGGTCTAGACAATGAAAAACATGTATTCGAAGTCATGCTCGGTTTCCTTTTGACCTTTTTCAAGTCAAAGTCTGGTCTTTCAGTCTGCATCAGTTTTAATTAATTCATGGCTAATAATATTCATAAACAACTAGTGAATTTTTTCTCTCTAAGGCATTTCAGATACTACACCTATCTGTTGAAGATTTTCCTGGAGACCAATAAGAGAGATTTTCCTGAAGAAACATTTGTATCAACTGAGTGTAAAAGGATTACATTTCTCATCTTCATCAACAAAGTCATGTCTAGAGTTTACAATTTGATTTTCAACACCAGTCTACATAGAGTTTTGGATGACATGAAGAGATATCTACAACCAAATCCAGAGAATAGAGTGGGGGATTGGGTACTGTGCATGCACTAAAAAATAATCTGGGTTTATGGTTGTCATGAATCGCCCTATCCATTTCCTATGTTTCTGACCCCCATCGTCTTTGCCCTTGAATTTATCAGGCAAATAATTATATCTGAGACAAAGCATTTCCTGAAGTTGCGCAAATCCTCCAACCTCAAATTCCCTTTTATCATTGGCCCCTTCATTGTCAAAAATAGATCATGCTTATCTCAGATTTAAGCAAATCTCAAAGAGTTTGGTTTTTCACATCTACATGGAAGAATACATGATCCACACCAAATGTTGGCACAGGGGCAAACCCATGGTTTAACACTTCAACAACGCACCAACAAAACCCTAACTGCCGACCATTTCAACAACACCTGCGAAGCAGATGAAGTCTCACCCAAGGTAGAGGTAGGGGGGGTTGCAGGACTCAAGTGTCTACAACTAGGCTGGGAGATAGATCTTTGATTACAACACTTAACAAAGCACTTATCCAACAATATGCATTAAATTATGATTCTTATTTACATCATAGATTAACCCTTAGTACCGATCAACGCAGTAACAATCAAGATCAAGCCCTTAAAACCTCTTATCACATAGCATTAGTTCATATCTCACATTCATTTACACTATTAAACACTAAGCTACAACATCAGATGCATTCATAAAAATAACAACACTAAGCAAATAACCACATAAATAAGATCGCACAAAGCACATCAAGACAGAGGATATACATGGTTCACCCCAGTGTGGGGCTACGCCCACCAACTTATTCTTCTTCTTCTTTATTAGCCTTCGATCTTCTTACATTCATCTTCTCCTGTGCACAAATCCATAGAGCCCAACTCCACAGCGGACAAGTGATCTACGTGCAACAAACTAGATCCACCTTCCCCAAAATCAGGTCAAGGCATAGAGCCAACTCCTCAATAACACAAAGCCTTACTTCACACAGTCTGTCTGCACAAAGCACTTACAAAAAAACTTGCACTTAGCTCTGCAATCCCTTAACACATTCTTGCACAAAGACAACCAGATCTAGTAGTTATGCACTAAGCCTATTACAAGTAGTCGTTCTTACATCGCTTAGCTACCCATTTATACATTTACAAAAAGGCCTAATCATGGGTAAACCCATGGGATGACATCCCTTAACTCGTTACATAAACCCTAAAACCCTTTGCTGTGTCTAGAAGCCCGCAAAATGAGTGAGATCCCATGATCTTCACTCCGCCTGGGCGCTCCATCTTCGACTAGCCTATCGAAGTTCCAAAAATGGTCAAACATGATCAATGTTTCCTCAAAACTTGGTCAAGGGCCAATAGGCCCCCAACACTCACTTGTGACGGGTCCCGAGTCACTTAGATTTGGGCAATGCTACTTCAAAGGCCTCGAGCTTAGATCAAGCTTCCTTGACTTGCTACTTCGCTAGAGCTTCCTTCTCGGTGAGCTCCTGAATCACCTGCTCTGTAACAGGCCCTTCCAGGCGCTATTCTACTATTGTGACCATCTGGTCCAGTTGTGAGCCTTGTCCTTCAATCTCTTCAAAAAGTGCTCAGGCTTCGTCCTGCACCGGCTGGAGTCTATGTGTCACCTCCATGACTTTTCTCTGGATGGTAGTAACCTGCTGCTAGATTGCGTGCTGCTCCTGTGATTGCTTCATTTTCTCAACTGCAGTAAGCAACTTCATCTGTGCTTGCACTGTGGATGCCTGCTTCTTTGCCTCCTGTAGTTGTGCTTCCAGTTTATTCAGCTCCAGATATTCTGCAAGGTGCTCATAGGTATGCACACTCCAATCACTCTATTGCTTACATTTTGAGGTGAGTGCCCTAATTATTTTTGCTGTGCTCTTGGAAATTTATTCCCTTTGATCGTGCACTTCTTGCGGAGTGCTCGACATTGCTTGGAATTCTAGCTCCATTATTCTCACTTGAAGCTACTAAATGGCCTCAACGAGCTTCCCCACTTGTATCTCGGCTAACTCTTCTTCCTCCTGTGCCAAGCCCGACACAGAGTGAAGTGCTTTAGTCACTTCCTCTTTGACTGTAGTCTTCTCTGTGAGCAACTAGTACTTTTCTTTCTGCATCCTCTATTTATCGTCCCGGAACATCGCCCAAATTTCATCTTTCTCCTTCTACGAAACTCGAAGTTTCTCTAGGACCTCCTCCTTTTTTTGCTTCAAGGCCTCCGTGGCCTGCTCCTTTTCTTCTTGGAATTGAAAAAGTCGAGACTCTGTTGCATCTGATAGCCTTCGTAATTGGGTGGGCTTATCCCCCAATTCTGCAACTTCCGATGACGAAGGCACAGTCGGTACTGCGCGGCTTGAATCACTAGCTTGTTGTATATCTTTCAAATCCTTCTCGATTATTTCATACAACATCTCTTGCTTTGCTTCATGTCTCTGCAAGATATCCTCTGAAGCGTCCTCTATGGTTGCGATGATGAGATCGACATCGTCCACTGTGAGCACATTCTTCAACTGAGGCTTATTGGCTTGGGTCTTCTTTCTTGCTGACGGTTTCTACGGAGAAACCTTCCTTTTCTTTGATGTTTCAGCCTCTGTAAGGGGATCCTTTGGTGATGTAACTTCACCTTTGTCTTTCTTTTCTTCTTCTTCCCCTCCTTCTTCTTGGTTCACTTCGTCTTCTCCTCCTATGGGTGAGTTAGGCCTACTTTCCTCTGATGCGCTGTCCTCCTCATCAGTGTCTATGTTCTGCACTTCCTCCTTTTTCTTCGTGCTAGTCTATCCATCATGGTCGACCCGGGTGACCAATGGACTTCTGATGATGTCGGGGTCAGAGAGTTATACATCTTCCATTGGTACAAGGAATTCTCCTGGACATTCTTTGGTTATCTCCTCCATATCTTCATCGGTCAGCTTATAATAGGACTGCAACTCCTGCTTACTTTCATCCCTGCGTGTAGTGATGTAGATAAAGTGCAGATTTGCGTGGAACTTTGCTAGCGGCCTGTAGTGGTGTAGTGTATTCGGGTTCATTTGTGGAAATGCCTCAATGGTGCGCTTCAACTGTAGGTAGTAAGCATGGAACACCACGTTCGATTTCCATTGCTTCACCATATCATTCGTGTACCACAAGGTGGAGAACCTCGTGGCCAACGACTCTGATGGCTCAACTTCCTGGAAGGATGCTCCTTCTGGCATTTGTCAGGCGACAAATTCGATTAGTACCAGTAGCCAACTAAAATTAAACTCATATCCCTAATCTTGTGCTTCGTGGCAGTCCTTCTCCAACTCGTTGACGAGGTAACTCGCCCAGTTCATTTGCATTCCTTCTATGCACTTCCCTGCGAGGTCTACTACAAATCCAGTGACCTGTGTTGGAAAATTCTTTCTGACGAGCTTACCAACTATAATGTGACAAGCTAGGCGCACTATGCCATCCTGGATGGAGGCTACCTTGTAGCCTCACTTTCCCTTTTCTACATTTCCATCATTTTCCTTTATGCATTGTGCCAGGAAGCGATAAGAAGTCTTCCCTGGGTAGAACTGTTTAGGGTCTGGTCCCTGCATGCTCAGTCCTGTAATGAGATGGATCAGTGCCAGATCCACCATTATGCGCCTGTCAAGCCACATATACCCTCCGTGGTAACATGACAGGAGGATTTTAATGCAAGCGTTAACCTCCTAATGTCAGCCAAAGTGAGGAATCTTCATTAAATTCAGGATCGTCGACTGCGCGAGCTCCTTTATCCACGACTGGGAGACTATGCACTGCTTCTTCCTAGTCGTCTTCATCAAATATTGATGCGGTGAAAGCATCGCGTAGTTCTTCTGGTCTCTAAGGTTGAAGTTGATGCTCTTTAGAGCTGGGATATGTCCTAACTGGGGTCTAACTACATGTATCTCCTTCGGGTTATACACAGTGATCAACATGTACTCAAAATCGCGTGGGATACTGTCACGGTTAACCACGCCAGTCAAAGGCGGTATGTATTCAGGCAAGACCGACGGGATCTACTTCGTGTTAGCCATATCATAGCGGTGTTTTCTTCACTTCTCAGTGGTGCGACCAAAATGTTGTCTAGTTGAGGGGGATGCTTGCAATCTTCCGATCGACGATGCCTGTATTCCTACATACATGGCTCTCTCGACCATGAGGTCTACAAGAATATCCTCCACAAACTTCTCTATTGTTCTACGTTCACCCTACATGCACACTCGTAATCAAATAACTCGGGTAGGCGAATAGACAATCAAGGTAATCAGACGGATGGCGAGGTTTAGAAAGCACAATGCAATACAATGGATTCTCTGTTATCACATTTTGCAAAAAGTGGTCCCGGTGCAACGTTCGACGGGTTAAATAAGAAAGTGTCGTAAAAGATTCCTCCAATGAGTAGGACTACCTCAATCAATACAAATCCATCCATTATGGCACAGTCCCAACGGTCCAACGACGGTCTTTCCATAAATAACTACATTTCTAGCCATTTCGGAGCGTTATTCTAATGGTCCGGGTGCCTGCAACGGTCATATAACTTCACTGTGGCGAAGTCCCATTCTGTGTGGTTCTGCTATTTCGATGAGGTTCAACTTATGCAAATCTTCCTCCTGCGAAGTCTTTTCTGGAACTTCTCGTAGTTTTGCTAACTTGGCTTTCTTCTTAATGAGATTTCTTGCCTTCTTTCCTGTGATCTGAGTCTCTGGGTTCCTCTTTCCATTCTTATTCTTATCTTCTCCTAGTAAAGTGACTTAGCACTGTTGATGTGCTCTTACATATTCTGTGGTTAATGTTCCTTCTTTTTTTATTTCTGGGGTGGCTATACTTATTTCTTGCATGGACATGTTCTTTAAGTCTTCTTGTGTTCTTTCAACTTCGACAACTAATTCTCTGGCCCTTTGTTGCTTCGATTGATCCTCTTGTTCTTCTATTAGTCGTGCTATTTTTCTGGATATGAAGTACCTTAGTTCTTTCTTTTTCTGTTCTGTAGCTTCCTCCTCTACTTTCCTTCTGATCTGATCTTTCTCAATCCAAGTCTTTCCTAATAAAAGTGGGAATGGAGCATTGTTCTCAAAAAATCTAATAACTTCAAAGTGTTCTTTTGTCGATGTTTCATGAGCAATCATAGGTATGTTAGTAACTCTTCCACATAGGGTTATCATCGTTCCTTTAAACAAGCCTATCCTTCCCAATGAAGGTATCATAATAGACTTTCCCAAAATTTCCCAAGTGCTTTCTGGCATAATATTCACGTGTGTTTCTTCATCCAATACATAGTCTATGTCGATGTCTTCTATCCTTGTAACTATGCGCTGTTTCTCTTTCAATATCTCTGACAAACTCACATCCTTGTGGTAATTCATTGCTTTGTTTAATTGTACTAACATAGTCTGAGCTTTCTCTGATTCTTTCTCTTTCTGATTCTCTAACAGATCCTTAGTTTCTTGACCTTTTTTATAGTTTTCTTGTCTCATGTTCATCTTTTCAACTTTAACAATCATCCTAGGGAAATCCTCGACCTCATGACCAATAGCTTTACAACAAAGACAAATAGGACCTATACCAGGGCATTCCTTAGCAAGACGTCCCGACCTTCTGCAATTATAACATAGTGTTAATCCTCTTTTTCTCTTAAAAGAGTTCCAGCCTCTCCTGTACTGCGCACTAGGATCACAGTGTTGGACCTACAATCTGTAAAAGTTCTTTCTAGGTTCATGCATCCACTTATTAGTCCAAAAATTCTTTCTATGCATAGGAAAAACATATTTTTCTCTATTTCTATCAAATTTGTTCAGATCAACTCTTTGTTCTAACCGTGCCCTAGTTTTCAGACTAGGAAAAAATCTATCAAGCATACCTAGATTTTTTGAAACAAAAATTTCCACTTATATTACCTTTACCAGAGCACAAAGCTTTAAGATATTTCCTCTTTTCTTTAGATCTGGTTTCTTTCTTAGTATAGATCTTCGCAAGTTGATTAGAATACTACGCACTACAACAACATATCTATGCATATAGATTTCTCTTTTCTTCAATTCCCAGCAATCACAGTTTTAGGTCCCGACAACAGAACCATTTGTTGGCACAGGGGTAGACCTAGGTTTCAATACTTCAACAACGCACCAACAAAACCCTAACTACCTAGCCTTTCAAAAACACCTACGAAGTAGATGAAGTCTCACCCGAGGTAGAGGCAGGGGGGGTTGCAGGACTCAAGTGTCTACAACCATGCTGGGACACAGATCTATGATTACAACACTTAACAGAGCACTTAGCCAACAATATGCATTAGATTATGATTCTTATTTACATCATAGATTAACCCTTAGTACCAATCAACGCAGTAACAATAAAGATCAAGCCCTTAAAACCTCTTAGCACATAGCATTAGTTTAGATCTCACATTCATTTACACTATTAATCAATAAGCTACAACATCAGATGCATTCATAACAATAACAACACTAAGAAAATAACCACATAAACAACATTGCACAAAGCACATCAAGACACAGGATATACGTGGTTCACCCTAGTGTGGGGCTACACCCACCAAATTCTTCTTATTCTTCTTTATTAGTCTTCGATCTTCTTACATTCATCTACTCCCATGCACAAAGCCATAGAGCCCAACTCCGCAGTGGACAAGTGATCTGCGTGCAGTGCACTATATCCACCTTTCCTAAAAGTAGGTCAAGGCACAGAGCCAACTCCTCAATAGAAGAAAGCCTTACTTCACACAATCTGTCTGCACAAATCAATTACAAAAACACTTGCACTTAGCTTTGCAATCCCTGAACACATTCTTGCACAAAGCCAACCAGATCTAGTAGTTATGCACTAAGCCTATTACAAGTAGTCATTCTTACATCGCTTAGCTACTTATTTATACATTTACAAAAAGGCCTAATCATGGGTAAACCCATGGGACAAAATCCATTAACTCGTTACATAAACCCTAAAACCCTTTGTTAGGTCCACAAGCCCGTAAAATGAGCGATATCCCGTGATATCTGCTCCGCCTGGGCACTCCATATTCGACCAGTCTGTCGAATTCCCAAAAATGGTCAAACATGACCAATGTTTCCTCAAAACTTGGTCAAGGGCCAACACCAAACCACATCCAAGAGAATATTGATGAACAAACATGCCCCTTATGAACATGAACATGTTGAGGGTTTTGATAAGCTGGTAAACCTAGAAGTCTGTGCGATATGGAAGCAATCTTGCAACCAACTCAAACACAACAAGTGGAGGTAACCTTGCAACAAAGTCAAACACAACAAGCTCCTCAGAAACTGATATTCAAAGTTCCTAAGATGAGTGTTTACAATAAGAGAAGCAATTCGGAGGCCATGGGCACCAGTGATCAACAAAATTTTCTTAAGAAGATGAATATTTCAGAGTCTCCATAGATAGTGTATTTAGAGGAATAAGAGCCAAGAGAACAAGTAAATCTAGATATGGTGGAAAGTGGCACTAACACTGTAGAGGTTGAAAAGGAAAGCAAACTCCAAAGTGAAGGCAACTCAGGAACCTTTAGCAATAAGAAACATCTCTTTGATAAAACATCTGAGGCATCTTATCAATCTAAAGAAGACTTGGCAAAGATGTATGTTGAGAAGGGAAACATAGCTCTGGGTGAGATGAGGGATTTTGTCCTTGAAGTGGAAAATATTTCTTAGCATAAATATTCTATGTTCACAGTAAGAGATGTTGAGAAGAGGACCTTTAACATTGTAGTTGCATATGAAGATAAAGTATTTGAGATAAAGATAAGGTATGAAAACATCAGTGCTCCAGACAAGGTCAAATTCCATAAGAATACCAGTGATATGTTGTATTCTGATTACCTGAGTTTAAGCTTGAAGAATTCAAAGATGTCATCTTATGCAATGAAATTGGAAGGGTAGTTGAGGCAAGAAAGAGCATCTAGAAGAGCTTGGAAAACTCAGGTCAAGAGGCTGGAATCTGAAGGCCCCTAAGGGGTGAAATCCTCATTGGATGAAAAGGATAAATTGATTCAAATATTGAAGAATAAATTGAAAATGTATGCCATAGAGAATCCAAAAACAGTAGAATTGGTTGCTTTAGAATAGGAAAATGAAACACTTTGTCAAGAGGCATTGGACTACAAGGCTAGGGCATTGTAGTTGGAAAGAGAAAAGGTGAGGTGGTCACAAGAGAAGACAAAATTGTTGAACAGGGTTGTAGTTGTACCTCCTGCTGCAGAAGCTGGGCCAAACATTAAAGGACTTGTTCAGGCTATGTCACAAGTCAGCTTGCAATAAGGAGAAATCAAGGGGCTTAAAGGAAGCATAGATAAATTGAAGAATGAGATGCATACAAAAGATGAAAGAATGGCTCAATTTCAAAAGGAAAATGAAGTTTTGCAAGAAATGATAGATAAATTGAAGATGAGATTAAGAGGAAAATGCATGTTGCAAGGGGCCAAGTATATCATATGGGACTCTATAGCTGCTGAAGCTTCCAAGTTCAAAGTGTATTTGAATTTCATCAATGATAAAGAAAAAATATCCATCAAAACCAGAAGTAGGTGCACTGTTGTGAATGAGACTTTATCAAAGAAACCATCAGAATGGGCCCAAAATGCCATAAATCTACTCAACTCCATTCCTACTGAATACCTTCAGACTATCGGAGTTAAAGACATAACTACATTGATTATTTGGGCCAGGAAGGTTATTGCTAAACATAACCTGTTGAAATCAGTCCAAACCAAGGCAACACAGATGGATCAAAGTGTGCAAGAGTTCAAGGATTTGTTTGAAGAATTGTTTATCAAAGGCCTTCCACCATTTTGGGATGGAAAAGGAAAAGTATATGATCAGGAAGAAAACAATGCTCGCTTGACTCAGGGAAAAATGGATCATTCCAAATTTGAAACCCTGGAGGAAAATCTGAAAGGAGATACACTAGTTGAACATCTGATTACTGACTTTGAGATTCTGAATCAGTTCAAAGCAGTTAAAAATGGACTACCAGTCATGACATATGATTCTTGCATTGACCTGGAGATCCTGATCAAAGAAATGATAGATTATGATATCCCTTCTGACTTGCAATGGAAGGAGATAGTATGGTTGGGTAAGACAAAGTGGAGTTTTCCAGGGTCTAGTAGATAATGTCTAGGTGTCATTGGAGATGGTAGATCGGGTGGAAGACCAGAGAAGAACAAGTGTCAAAGAAAAATATTGAGGCGCCAGAGGAGTCAGAAGCTGGATCATGAAACATTTTATTGTGAATCATTGTAATCAGTTTCAAAACCGAAAATGTTCCTTGTAATTATTGCAATCAGTTTCAGAAACTGAAACATTTCATTTTAATCATTGTAATCGGTTTCAAACCGAAGGAATTCAACTTGTATAAATATTAGGGTTTCTAAATGTATTAGAGGTTGGAAGAAGTGCAAGGGCACGATTTTAGATATTCAGAACTTGAATGTAATTTTCTAAAGCTGAATAGAATACATATGCAGAAGTCTTGAAGTTTCCATGAAAAGATTCTAATGGTGGTGATCTGAGTTTTGTCTCCTCTCTTTGTATGTATTTCATGTATTTTTGATTTTGTTTTCACTGTCTTCTATTTAAATTGGATAGACAAAGGCCCATAATTCATCTTGTGATGATCTCGACTGAAGCAATTTAAACTGTGTTAAGTTCTTCCTAACTAATTTAGAATTCATTTATTTAATTCTTTGATGTAGTTATATGTTTTCTTTTCTTCCTACACTTTGTAAATTTATGAACTATAACTCAGATTTATCGCCTCATTTAGCCTTTATCCTCTGGAGAGTTCTACCGACCAATTAGTGCTTCCATTCACTTTCAGAAGTTTGACTCCATAGACCCAAGTGTCCCTCCCCTTACTTGGCATAAAAATATATAAAAAATCCCTTCAAAACAACAAAGCCTAACCACTGATTGTTAAAGAAAATTCATTTGTTGAATACCAAGTGACATGAGAGAACCCTCTCTGAGATGAGAATGCTAGTACCCAACTCTAAATTTGGTTTGTAGGTTACCTCTGTCGTTTATTTTATCAGCTGAACAAATTTACAGAGTGATAACAATGTATTATAGTAGAAGTAAGATAGAGAAAATGAGAAAAAGAAACAAAAAGGAGAAAAAGAATAAAATCCATAAAAAGTAGAAATGGGATAAAAATACAAACAGATCAACGGATATGGAAGGTTTTGATATAATAGAATTGTTAGAATTAGCAGTGCACTGCAGAAAAACTAGTGATTGAAAATACTGCGCGCCGAAGAGAAATTAACGGGTAGAAAGGCACAGCATGCAGGAAACACAACAAAAAGTCAAAAAGTGACAATTGTCAATGCAGGACAATTGTCACTTCGTCGTCCCATTATAAAGTCTGAAAAGAGGGGAAATGAAGCCATTGTGTTGTTTTTTAAGGAGAAGAGCGCAGAGACGAGTTGAAGAGAAAGAGAGTGTGCATTTGTGATAGCAGGTGGAGATTTAGAAGTCTACAGTCCAGATTTCATCAGCATGTTGCCACCAAGAGTTGGAGCGTCGAGCATGGTCTGTAGAAACAAAATAACCAACGCTCGTGAAGCGCAAGCGGACACGTAAGAAGTGCCATCCATAATGTATGTGGATGAAATACACACACTCGAATATGAACTGAACATGATAAGGGTGGCGGAGGAACACAACCCAGAGCAGGAGGTTGGGCAACTAGAGGACGATGTAGAAAGGACAGAATCCGATGCGTCGAGAGGGAAAGGGCCACAACAGGAAGAACAAGCCATGGGTTCAGCACCACAGGGCTGAGAACTGGACGAAGAGAAGGGAACAATGCATGAGGGTGTACCATAGGTGGGGGCCTCATCCCCACAAGGAAGGAAGAAAGATCACGCTGAGAGTAGCGCGCAAGGAGTATCACAGCCGTAGGAAGAAGTCACACTTTCCATGCCAAAAATTATAGAAGGGGTGCAAATAGATGATGAGATGGTTGGAGGAGTGAATATGATGAATTATTCTGACCATGACGTGGTAGACACCATTAAGTTCCCGAACTTATCGTAGAATAACTACGTGGAGAGTCGGGGAGAGGGTCCATCAACCGCGCCACTATTGGAGCCTATGCAATGGATCCTTGGGCTCTACAACACATGGATATTGAACTTGCTTGATATATTACTACATTTTGGGCGCAGTAAACATATCAACGGTTGTGTAAAGCAACTCCTAGCATGAGTACATGGAGGGATTTTGTGGATGGATAGGCCCATTCCTATCAATGTTGATCTAATCGCAACAATTACTGAGCTACCCATGCATGGGGAGAAACTAGAACAATACTTAGAGGAAACAATGAAGGCCAAGGCCATCTCTGACAAAATCAATACCAAGTATGACATAGAGAGAAGCAACATGGGAATCAGGATCAATAACATCAATGATCATATGGAAAGATTCACAACCCAACTCTTAGGAAGCAAGCTAATGCACAAGTTCCACAAAGAAGAAGTGCCAGCTGGAGTAGTAGTGGCTGTCGCGTAGTGCACAAAGGGGAGTTTGATGAGCCGGGCCCCATAATTATTAAATTTATTTCTGGAGTATTGTAAGGATACGAGGGAAAAGGGCGTTGAGTTCTACTACTCGTGGTTACTCATCCTCATTGCCCTCATAGTATGGAAGGATCTCGCATATAGCAAATATTGTGAGAGAATGGGACAGTGTGGCACAACACAATACATTTCACTATGAAACAATGCAGATCCGAAGAGGAAGGAGGCAAACACAGATACGTTTGCACGCTGCCTAACATAAATATAGGAATTGATAGTTAATACATGGCAAATTTCACCAGAGACTGTCCAGGAGTTTGGACAAATTGCCAACTTCAGAGAAACGCGCCATAACCTATGGTTGCAGGCAAAGAGGGACACCACCAAGGAGTGGCTAGAATTGAGTTATTGCATGACAATGCAGGACATACATATGGAGGTCCAGGAGTGGCCCGAGGAATGGAAAGTGCCTATGATCCGAAAAGTAGTACCAAGAACAAAAAATCAAACACTAGGTAGAATAGTTCCCACGCAACAGACAAGCACAAATGGGGTGAACAAGAAGAATAAGGTTGCGCAAGGCCAAGTGGGGGGGAGAAACCCACCCAAGAAAAAACCAAGTATGCAAACAAGACCAAAGGGTGGTTCCACGCAACATCCACTACGCATAGAGCATGCACCAACAAGCACGACGGAAGAAGTGTGCAATGAAGGAGTAGGGATAGGGACACATGAGATTCCTATAGAAGAAGAAATGGGGCAAGAAACCGATAGAGATACTTAGATGCCAACAACATCTGAGCCATCCAAGGCACAAGGAAAGAGGACATGGGAGAAAACTAGTGACTCCAGAAAGAATACAAAGGCGCACAAACCACCTTCTCATACATCACTAACCATAGATGATGTGGAGTTAGTAGCGATAACAATCGAGGATAGACTGCCAGAGGTGTGGGAGAACATAGAGAAGCACTGGGCTTCAATTTTTGAGCAAGTATAAGAGGTAAAAACTGTGTTGGAGTAGTTAAGGATCAGGGTAGAGAAGCAACAAAAAGTTCAAGCAACCCAAACCATGGAAGGAAGGCCTGCCGGAGAAAGAGTCGAACTTACAGTGCAGGGAGTGCAAACTTCATAATAACACTAGAGATGATGTATATAGTCGAGGAGGCATCAAAAAGGCCTCTCAAGGAAATGCATACATTGGACTTGGCATTTCCCAAGATCCCGATAAATGCGCTTTACAAACTATAGATTAGTGTCGCGCAGAAAATACAGTCTCGGGCTAGGACTGACGTGACAAACTTACAAATATCGCAGGAAGAAAACAATGCATTGCAGGAAGTAATCAACCAAGAATGGAAAGAAAGACAAGAAATTAAGAAAAAGGTCTATGAGATAGAGGAATGCATTAGCATTTTATTTCACACCATCCCGACCATCGCAGAGTCGGAGGAAGCATCTTCCTAGGAGAATATGATAAATATTGCACAGACCTTAGATAAGTGCAAGGACCAGATCAAGGAATTGAAGGAGTGTGTAGTACCTACCACTCCTCCTGAGGTCATTTCAAAATGTGAACAAGATGCAACAACCTCTACAGAAAACACTGCGCGCGCAACACAATGTATCACATAACTATTGTAAAACAACGCTCATTTGTGGACACAACTGTTAGAATATGCGATCTTGCAGGAGCTGTAAGGGAAGGAAAATAGAGTGCATGAAGCAATGGAAGAGATAAAACAATGACATAAGACATTGTCATTTCCTGAGAGAATCAAGACTGTCGTTGAAATAAAGACACTATAGGCAGAGGAGAAAATGATACAGGCGTAAAAGATTGCGTGATAGGATCAATTGGATCCATTGCAGGAAACGGGAGAGTAGTTGGTCATGGAGATCAACGCAGCAAAGCGGAACGTAGAGCATATAGGATTGGAAGGGGAGAACTACTAAAACCCCCAGTCACCGTGCAACTGGTGGAAGACATGGCCAAAAAGAGCCGTCGGGCTTAGGAGCAGTGCCATATAATAGTTGAGATGTATGTCGCGCTGGCACAAGCAGTGATAGATGCCGAAGTTAGGTAGTGACTCGGGACGAGTCACAATGTTAGTGTTGGGGGCTTGTTGGGCACAAGACTATTTTGAGGACAAACCCAATTTTGGCGGGGAAATACCTAATTTTGGAAATGTGCAAGTGGCGGGAAAATCAACATGTGCAAGGTAAAGCTGCATACAAAGGAGGAAATCATGAAAGGCGCACATGCAGGCAGACCTAACTAGGCTAGGGTCAGAGTTTTGGTAAGCAAGTGTAAGAGTTGTCAAGATGTTAATGTAGTATAAATAAATACCTGGGAGGTCTAGGTTGGGGTTCGAGTAGGTTGAGTTGGTTGCAAGGACATATTAGAGAACTGTCACTGGAGGGTATTGTATGCATGACCTGATTTTGATAAGTTGTTGATCCGTAGAGATTTTATTAGGACAGATCTTGAGGGTTAGATCACAAGCTGGGGAGCCTGGTATGATCTAGTCCATCTCATAAAAGATCCTGATCCAACTGAGAGAGGAATGTAGTGCACACAACACCATCTTTTGCAGAACTATAATAAAAGAGCCTAAGAAGCCAAATATTTGTGGATGTAGCCCAAGAGGGGGTGAAACACGGTAGATCATGTGTTATATGAAATGCTTATTGTTTATGTCTTTGTTGTCAATGGTTAAATCTTAGACGAATGTCTTGATGAAGTAGTTAGATCTGTTGATTTACATGCATGAATAAAGAATGATAGAGTATTTAATATAGATGGATGATATAATAAATGAATAAATATCACAAAGTACAATCCCAGATCCCAAACTAGTCTCAAACTGCAAGCACTTGATCATTACAGTCACTCATAGAACTATCTTGGGTGAGACTGCATAGTGCATTCTGTGCGCTGTGTTGCCTTCTGGTTTACCAGAAGGGCTGATAGTTTTAGAGGGATTTGTTGGAAACCATAGTAGATCTGAACCTGGGTCAGCCCAATAGAAAGGTAGAAATATCAGAGTAGATAATTAAACCAATAACCACTCTTATTTTAGTACTAATATCCATTGAGTTATAAATATTTCTACATGTTCTATGGGTTATACCATTCCATCATACTTTTTGATATATTTTTTCTCCTACTTTGCACCAAATATAATGCCCAGTAACCTCTTGCATTGATAACACTTCTAAATTTTCTCCTTATGGGTACCCCACCAACATGCAGGTGTAGCTTTCAAATCAATATCCAAAACTAGTAACCTATGACTTTCAAAAACTTCCAACTCAAACTTTGTTAAATATTCCTCTCAATCATTCTGACCATAAAAAGTGGGTGGTTCCCTTACCTCTGTACCAACCCATTTTAGTGTGCGGGTCATCCTTGCACATCTTCTGGTGGATAACTCATGCATTTGTTGCTGCCAATTCTCTATTCTTGTTCCAGATTCTAACACACATGAACTAATACTCCTCCAGTTCATCATGCCATCTGCAGTTGGGTTCACATAATCTTCTTCTCCCGCAGTAGTTCTATACAACTGGTGTATGTATTTTGTAATAAAATTTTATGTCGTAGGTTAAACATAACTTCCTCCTTCTAAAGGATCTAGTGGCACAATAACTCTGTATTCTCCTGATTCAAAGATCATTTTTCTATTCTTCAAGTTAATAATAGGCTTATTTTCAAAATCCCAATCCAGTCCCAACAGTGCTGGATATGGTGAAGTGTTATCTACTATGTCAATCACTTCAAAGTATGCCATGGTACGCACACCATCTAGATATACTGGTATGCCCTTTAATCTACCAATTGGTACCACTCTATGTTGATTTTCTAACTTCATCTGGATAGGTGAAAATCCCAATGTAGGTTCCCCCATATCTTCCCATATCTTCTTAGGAAGAACATTTACTTCAGACCCTAATTCTAATATGATATCCCCCATATTTAAGTCTCCAATGCTTGCATTCAATATGAACTCCCTACGTGTTATTCTCTTCTTACGAACTTTATTGACTCTCTTTTGTTCTAGTTTCATATCTTCTCTAGAATTGCACTTCTCTAACAGACTTTGCAATACCTGTAAATAGTTTCTATCATTCAACAACTTGACACAAGACCCAAAAAAGTTTCTCAGATTACTTACTTGTTTTGATGGTTGATCTCTTCTAGTCTGATCAAATAGATGAGGCATTTCATACACTGGTACATCATCTCCCATCCTTTTACTTGAAGTAGATGCAATATTCTCCTTCAAAATCTCCTACCTAGCCTCCTTCAATTTCTCCTTCTCTTTGCATGCATCACAATTATGTTGGGGTGTTGTATTATTTCTGGCCCATTGATACTGGTCCTGATCCTTCTTTGTTTCATCTGCTCTAGTCTTGGATCCACCTATAGTAACTATATTGATCTTCTTCCCATCCTATTCTCTATATTCTGTAGCAATCCATTGAACATTCTGATTGTTCTAATTCATCTTTTCCTGTATATTTACCAGAAATGTCATATAGTCTTATGTCTCATGGTATGCTGTGCGACAATACATACATGTCGTAGGTGGTTGTGGAAAATCACTTGAATAGTGTCCAGGTTTCTGACAGTTGTGAAAAAATACTATTCCTCTACCTCCTCCAAATCCTCTTCCTCCACGACCTCCTCCTATGAATCCTCCTATGTTTCCTTCATTGTCTATGCATAGTGTATTATACTGTGGTGCCTGATTGTATTGTAGCTACGTATTATTATACTATGGTGGCACTGCAAATTGTTGCACATTGTTATACTGCGGTGGTGCTCCAAACTTTTGCGCATCATTGTACTGCGATGGTGTTGCAAAATCTTGCGCATTATTATATTGTGGTTGTTGCGCAGGTTTTCCTGTCATTAGATCATCCTAAACCCTATAAGTATCCAATGTACTCTCCTTCATTATTTCCAAGGTTCTACAATCCCCATCTTCATGTCCAATGGACTTGCAAAAATTAAAAAATGTAGTCTTGGGCTCTATTTGATATTTTTGCATCATGGGACAATGATAAGGATAATATCCATGTGTTCTACATATCTCACACCATGGGCCTCCTGTGGGTAAAGGATTCGACATTCCTATCCCCAAGTATTGCACAAAGGTTGGGCACTCATTCTTATGATGACCTTTTGTTTTGCATAATGTTCACCAAACATATTCCCTCTTTTCCTTTCCCTTATTCTGATTCAACTGAAATGTCAGGTTCTTCAGATATAGTCTCATCTCTTCCACAGTTGGATCTGTATGATTATACTGATTTTCCTCTAATTGCAATGCTTCTTGTAAGAACTTATCCTGGGTTTGAAAATTTTCTTGCCTCAATGGATACTTCATATGTGCCAATAAATAATTAACAAATAAATGTCTATGTTGCATATCTATAATATGATACTTCAACTTACCTTTTAGTCTCTTGAACTTTTGATCAACCTCCCAAACTAACTCACCTGGCTTATGTTTGATCTCTATCATCTCATTCATGAACTGATCCTCCAAAATAGGTCGCTGAAATTCATTGATCAATGCCTTTTGTTGGTTGTGGAGCCTGATTATCTTTCTGATTCAGAGGTCTTTGTTTTCATCCATCTTTATAACCCATGAAGACTGTACATCCAAAAAAAATTTACACCCCTCCATGAGGGGGGGTTGCAGGGGGGGCTTTCCTCCCTTGCGGGGTACAAGGGTGAAGCCCCTGAAGGAAAAATTGCCTTGTAAATGTATATTGTAATTTCATAGTCAACCTTGTTCGTTCATCATTAAGTCTTAGATCATACGGTAGAGATTATGTTAGGTTTTGTTTCCCTAGAAGGCAACCCACTTTTATGAGGGAATTGTATTGTGGTTGTGTATTATTTTTGGACCTGGGTTGTTAAAGGAAGCAAAGATCAAGGAGGAAGAGGTGAAATGAAAACTTCGTGGAAGACACAGTGACTGTCACTGGGTCGAAGTGAGCAAAAGAGAAGAAAAGACGGAGTGAAGTGTGGGAAAGTAAACCATTGGATGAGGAGATCAAGGATGACAAATCATGAAGGAAGAAGGATCGGGGACAAGTCAACAAGCGGAAAGAGACACCGTTGGATGCTTTGGAGCACCGCGTAAGAAGGAAGGAAAGACAGGCTGGCGAAGCCCTAAAAACGTGGGTCAAATTGACCTAGGGTTTTAGACACCTAGGGTTTTGGACACCTAGGTTTCGGCCTACTGTTGTTAGTGAGCTATTGTAATGTATAAATAGAGGTCAAGGTTGGTATCAAGATAGGTTGTCATTATTGATGCGAGTGATTATTGTATTATGAGAGAGAAGTGATAAGTGGGGGAGCCTTCTGGTATTGTAAGATCTTCAACTAGGTGCGAAGATCAACCCTGCAATTGGGTGCGCAGGGAGGGAAGAGAAAGAGAGGAGAAGAAAGGAGATATGCTAGCTAAGAGCACATACAAGAACTATATGATTTGCCTCAATATAATATAACACAGTTCTATGGATGTAGCCTTGGAGAGAGGGTGAACCACGTATATTTTGTGTTGTGTATGATTGGTATTTTGTATTTGTCATTCATATACTATTATTTCATTGCTAAGGTAGATATGATAGATGCATGGAGTAGATCAAGCTGATAAGTGATATATGAATGTTGTGTTGTTCCTGTGTTAGATCCACTTGATATTCCCCTTGGTTGTAGACATCTTTGTCCTGCAACCCCCTCATAACTGCTTCGGGTGAGACTGCATCTGCTTTGCGGGTGTTGCCAAAAGGTCCAGTAGTTAGGGCTTGTTGGTGCGCTCTTGGAGATGAACCCTAGGTCTTCCCCTGTGCAAACAAATGTTTCCGTTGCCGAGACAAGATTTCTTCTAAAGGAATGTCAAGGCGGTTTCCATCGAAGACATAGATTCAAAAGTGGATAGAGGATCAAGAGAAGGACCTCGCTGAAGCCCAGAATAAGAACCCTAATATTAGCACTAAGGATTGGCTAGAAAGATATATCTTCACTGATATACACAAGATATTCTTTGGAGGGATCCATCAGGAGCTATATGAGTGGCTAGCTAGATTAGCCAATACCTAGTTCGAGATTTGATCCAGACTTCCTGTGGTTTGGACGTCAGAGTTGATAAAGAAGGTCAAGAAAGATGATAACACCGTGTCATGATCAGTAGAACACTGGTTCGATAGTACCATTGGAGGGTACATCACAGAGTTTGTTGTTGATAGAGTAGAGTCGTACAACCAAGATGAAATATATTTCTTCAAGGGACCTAGAGGAAAATTTCTACAATTCCTGAAGTTGAGACTCAAGATGCTATTGCATGAAAAGAACATCTTGAAGATACAATAGATTGGTTGGATCCGGAAAGGCTAATGTTCAAAAATTTGGACAGTGAAAGTGACACAAAAGCTGGACATACGCGCAGTGGGAGAGTGTTCCGAGAGGTCCACCTTACAAACCTGTTTAAGAAGAACTACGGGGAGGAGGGTTTCTACAGTGGAGAAGAAGCATATCTGATGGACAAAGAACATTCAGAACTTGCCTAGACCGAGGAAGGACAAGCTGAAGAAATTTGCCAAGGAGAACCTGAAAAATCAGAAACTACATAGAACATCGAAGTAAGTATTGTTATCCTTCCTTTTGATTCAGTCTTAAGAAACCCGAGTAATCCCAGTCACCAGAGCATCCAAAGCACTGTCCATAGTAGCCCACCACATATTCAGTCAAGAACCCTAGGAATATCTATGGCAGATGAGATGAGACTTCCTATCTTTAGGGGAGATGGATATGAATATCCTGACCATCACTGGTTCCTCTGTGAATCCGTATGGAACATTAAGAATGTCACATATGAAGCTGTCAAAAGAACCTAGTTCAGTACAACTCTCAGTGATCGCGCACTGAGTTGGTACATGAAACTTGTCCAAGGACTTACATAGCCTAAGCCATTGAATCAGATCAAGAATGCACTGATTGCAGAATTTAAGAAACCTAAGTCAGAGTCACAATGTATAACAAATCTGAAATATATCAAGCAGAAGGTGGCCAAACCTGTGTGGGAATTCAATCAGAGATTCAAAACCTTGACAGGCCGATTAACTTTTCAGATCCCAGATGAACAAAACAAAGAATGGTTCATTGCTTCCCTCTTACCACACATCAGAGTTCCCCTGATGCAATAGAAGATTTCTTCACAGGCTGAGGCATTGGAGATCACCATGAAGCTTGAATCAACCCCTATGGGAGAATCCATCTCATGTATGAGTCATATCCTGAGTCAGCTAACTAGTTTTCTATGTAGGTCGAAGATATGAAGAAAGACAAGGGAAAAGATAAAAGAGAAGATATCTCATGTGTCAGATGCTGATCAGAAGGCCATGACAATGAACATTTCCCTCTATTCAATGAATACTTGGATTTTGGAGCCCCAAGCCCTTCGAAGAAAGTCACCTTACCCTGGTGCGAGGTATGCCGAAACAAACATCGTATTGGTGAGTGTTACTACATGCAAAAGTATGTTCATACACCTACAAATTTGTACTTTACATTCTGTAAGTCTGTAGGGCATGATGATAGGGATTGTAGGGATTATTATCTCATGCATGAAAGGTCAAGAGACATATATAAGATCCAAGGCAAAATACAACAAGAAGGAAATGCTACGCAGTACAACTCTCCTGGGAGAGGAAACTTCAATCCTCGCGGTGGATTCAAAGGAAGAGGACGACGAGGAGGAAAGGGTCAAGGATGAGGACATATAATATTTTATAACTGCGCACAACCTGGACACTTGCAAGGGATTTTCAGAACCCTTGTATTACTTGCAGCTATTGCAGCTCGTTTGACCATGTTATAAAAGATTGTCCTATGTTGCTAGCTAAGCTTCAGGAAAGACAAAGACCTCAACAGAACCCGCAAGTGCAACTGATCTATGATGAACCTCACGGAGGAGACCCTAGAGTCACTGTTATAACCAGAGGAGGCGCTATCACAAGAGAAGATAGAATGACACAACTGAAGACTACAAAAGATTCAGGAATTAGAAAAGCTGCAGAGAAGATCCAAGCCTTCGATGCAAAGAAAGAAAGAAAAATATTTGAGGAAGCAAGAAAATAATTCAGAGGAAACCAAGGCTCTGCATAAAAGACAAGACCAGACATGAGAGAATATGGAATGCCTCTAAAATTTGATTAGTCTACTTCGCCAAAAGAAGGAAAAGAGGTAAGCAAGCTCATTGAATTTTTATACACTTGTATTAAGTTGATTCAAGATGAAAGCGCTGTACAAGAATTACAAAATTTAATTAGATAATATGAGCAAGGAAAGATAGATCCCTTACTGAATAGGTCAGTACACCAAATTGGTAAGAAGAGAAGGACAAATAAGGAATTACATTTGAATGCTCAAATAGGAGAATATGAGATAGACTATGTGGTCCTCAACTTAGGGTTGGAGGTCAATGTCATGACGAAGAAAACCTGGGCACAAATGGGAAACCTGAAGTTGATCTATTCCCCTATCAGGCTTAGGATGGATAACCAACAATATTTCAACCCATTTGGATGATTGGAGCATGTCCCCATGGACATTGATGGAAAAGAACATTTGCAGATTTTGAGGTAATTGAAATAGTTGACGACAACTGCCCTTACCTGGCGCTGTTAGGAATTGATTGGGTCTTCAATAACTCTACTGTTGTTGCCTTAAAGAAAAGACGTATGACTTTTGAAGGAGACGTCCTGAGGGTCATCGCACCTTTAGATCCAGGTGAAGGTCAACGATACACATAGCCCATCAGAGAAGAAGATTACGCATACACACTAGAAAACATATACAAGCTAACAACCAGACAACAAAACTACATTAATCCTACAACTGATGGGAACTTAAGCTAGCAAAGTGACAACGAGTGTTCATCAGATTCAGAAGAAACGCTAGAGAACTGGTAGAACCAGATGTATGAAGTATCTACCAGAAGATGTGCTAGATT
The DNA here is from genome assembly GCA_032191745.1 of Picea mariana. Taxonomy (NCBI): domain Eukaryota; kingdom Viridiplantae; phylum Streptophyta; class Pinopsida; order Pinales; family Pinaceae; genus Picea; species Picea mariana. The sequence continues at coordinate 1,441 of JASDQU010106881.1, read as the reverse complement.
AACTAGAGAAGTTCACTGGATCGACACAACAGTGAGTAACTTACCCACATTTGATGGTCTAAATCCGTTAGAAGCCTTCCTATTAGATTTTGAAGCAAGTTTACCAACACAACAGAGGTTTTTGGAAATGGATGAGACCTTGAAAGCCACACCAACAAGATGGTGGGGGAGACACAAAAGTGATATTACAGATTGGATACAATGCCGTACTCTGATGAAAACGTGATTCTCGACGCAAGCAGAAAGCTGCAAAGTAAGGTACACAGGTCGAAGCTGCCCAAAGGACCATGTGCGAAGCTACGAAGAATTCTAGAGTTATGTCCCTCGAGAACAATGGGTGCACAAATTTGTTAACACGCTGGACACTACACCTATCAACTGGTACCTTCAAGCGAAGCTGTGCCTCATCACTGCAGACTGGGAAGGTATGATTCAGAATTTTGTAACCACCTTTTTATTTAAAAGTGAATATCCCTCAGTAGAACAAGAATTACAGATTGTGAGACATAAAGTATTTAAAGAGGCATCTAGCCTCCCTTTGGAACAAGAAGAGGACGAATGGACTATGCCCCTCCAAAAATTGCAGAGCTGTTACAACATCAACACTGATGAAGATGACGATCCGAGGAAGGTGAACATTGCAGAGACAGAAGGCCAAAGAGATGTGGAAGGACCGGGAGTCGAGTTACCATTTATTGGACAACCGATCAAGATCAAGAAAGTCAATATTGGAACAGGAGACATCGACCACCTGTTAGCCTTTGCTAGCAGAAAGCTATCCACAACTGAGATTAATTATACCACTACTAAAAGAGAGGGATTAGCCATGGTGTACGCATTACAAACATTTCACCACTATTTGTTGGGAGGACACTTTAAAATGTTTACTGATCACTCCACGCTGAAGTACCTAGTCAACAAGCCAGTGTTGGGGGCAAGGATATGCAGATGGCTGCTGCTATTTCAAGAGTATAATTTCAAGATCATAGTAAAACCAGGAAGAATGAACAAGGGTCCTGACCACTTGTCGAGGTTGGAACATGCAGAAGCGCCCACTACTTTGGAAGATACATTGCCATATGCACAACTACTAGCTATTAGAAAGATCAATGACCACTTCGCAGAAATAGTCCAGTTCCTGTCAACAGGAATGGCACCTAGTGAGTATATAATTCCACAGAAGATACAACTAGTACTCTGCGCTGCATATTTCTCACTTATAGCTAGACATCTATACAAAATGGGCCCGGATGAGATATTGCGAAAATGTGTTATGGAGGCAGAAGGACCGCTGATCCTTGCAGAAGCTCATGAAGGCATTGCATGAGGACATTATGCAGGTAAAGAAACTGCGCAGAAGGTTCTTAGAGCTAGCCTTTGTGTTATAACCCTAATTTTCACCAGACATGCTTACCTGGCATCAGGCCATCTCAGATTCCTT